>ML345041.1:0-47504 GCA_005239505.1 Nicotiana paniculata | reverse complement strand
GCATGGAGGTGGGCCTGGCTCTACCAATCCCCAGTCTTTTATATATGGCCAGCGACATCAGATCAATGCTATCCCCCAAGTCACATAGAGCTGTGGTGAAAGTTAAATTGCCAATTGTACAAGGAATTGTAAAACTCCCTGGGTCAGACAACTTTTCAGCAATAGGATGCGTCACCAACGCACTACAAGTCTGAGTAAGGGTGACAGTAGCTAGATCTTGGAAGTCAACTTTTCTGGACATCAATTCCTTCATCATTTTAGTATACCCAGGCATTTCTTTCAATGCATCAATCAATGGAATATTTACCTGTATCTGCTTTAGCATGTCCAATAACTTCTTGTACTGTTCATCCTTTTGGTATTCAGCCAGCCTCCGAGGGAATGGAGCTGGCGGTCTCTTTTTCCCAGTGATTTGGGAATTTTCTTTCTCAGCCACCACCTCAACTACCGGCTTCTGAGTCATCTCCACTTCTTTTTCAGTCTTACTTTGTGTACTGGGTTTTTCTTCAGTAGGTTGCACTGTTGACTTGGTCAAGTTTGTTGAATCATCAAGTTCAATCTGCATAGGTACCATTGTATCGGTCTTCCTGCTCTCATAAGCTCTCTCCAGTTCCAAGTTTAAGTCTCTGCCACTGCGAAGAGTCACTGTCATCAGCTGCCTTGGGCCCTGGTCCACAAGATTTACCTGAGTATCTGCAGGTAAAGTTCCAGGAGGACGATTTTTTACTGCCATAGATATCTGGCCCAACTGTACTTCAATATTTTTAATAGTTGCATCATGTACATCTACTCTCTCACTGATTTTGGCATTTGACCCAATAACCTGCTGCATCATAGCTTCTAACCTGGAAAATCCATCTTCTTGTTTTCCCCCCTGTTGATGCTGAGGAGGGTAGTATGCTTGTTGTTGATTCTGATAGTTATAACCTTGTGGCCTCTGATACGGTGCTGCATTACCGTGTTGTCCCCTGACACCCATATTTCCACTGTTCTGCTGTTGGTGGGGTGGTCTATATGGTTGATCTTGCTGACCCTAGTTCAGCCCCCCTTGTCTCTGGCTTCCATAATTCGACACATAATTCATATTTTCTAGATAAAGAGGGTGATGACATTTTGCATTCCTGTGATTACCAAATGGTTGACTAATGCAAGATGTGCATAAGCCCCCATTGGTTGTGTCTACGATGTGTACCTGCTGCTTTTGTCCTGATTCCTCCACCTTCTAGTAAGTATACTTATCTGTGTTATCAAGGTGGCCACGTTCTCTGCAATAGTATTAGATGGATCGAATGGCATTGACTGAACTACAGGAGTAATGGGTGCATTCCTTGTTGTCCATTCTGAATCGAGTACCAACATACCCTTAAATCGTTCCCAAGTCTCTTGCAAGGTTTCAGCTGGTTTCTGTCTGAAGCTTAAGATTTCATCGATTTGTTGGGCAGTCTTGTTAGGTGGATGAAACTTGTTCACGAATTGCTTAACTAACTCCTCCCATGTGGTAATGGAATTGATGGGTAGTGAGTTTAGCCAAGTCTGGGCAACACCAGTCACTGAGAATGGAAACAACAACAGTTTTATTGCCTCCTGAGTGACGTTAGGCTGCCTCTGTGTTTTGCAGATTGACAGGAAGTTTTTCAAGTGCTGTTGGGGGTCTTCAATGTATGACCCTGAGAATAGCCCTTTGTTCTGCAATAAGTGCAGCCTATTATTTGTTATTTGGAAGGACTCGGCCTGTATCTGAGGAACCAGTATCGTTGTGGCTAAATTCTCAGCTTTGGGTTGTGCCCAGTCATATAGGGGAGCCTCTGCCCCTATTTGAGAGACTGGGTCTACCACACCATCCCCATGATTGTTCCGGTTGTGTGGATCTTCCATGTCGGTTTCAATTTATTCTATTTGTGGTTGATGTTTGCTTTTACGGTTGGTCCGGTTTAGAGCCTTGAAAACTTTCTCGGGGTCTGATAAGGCTTCAACTACTTCACCAGTCCTCGATGAGTTTCTAGTCATGCACCTGCAACACGTTAGCAAACGTTAGACTTTCAATATAAAAACGAAAATTTAACGAAAATTGACTATATTTCAGAATTTTGTATTTCTTCCAACTCAATTGATAATACCGTTAATTCCCCGGCAACGGCGCCAAAATTTAATCACGCTCAACTATGTCTAATAGAAGACTAAGCGGGTGTTGCAAATATAATCCGGGGTATTATGCCCAGAGTCGATCCCACAGGGAATTTACGTATCAATTAAGCCGTCAGAGTACGTAACTTCTACTGAATCAATTTTCTCAAGACTTTTGAATATCAATTGGTAATGTTTTACTAATTCTACTGACAAAATAATAAACTAGCAATTAACTAACAATATGATGTAAACAATGATAATAAAGGTCTAAGGTTATGGTTTCCCCCGTTGGTGAATTCTTTCTCGGATAGTTCTTATAATTTAATTAGTTGTTTTTATCAATCATTAACACTCTATCTACCATAAATCTCTCTCAATTAATTATGATAATTTACTAGACGCACTCTCTCAAGTTACGCTAGCTAGATTGCATTACAGTTCACTTTAGATTGCACCCGAGGTATCGTTATCTCTAATCCAACCTCTAAACCCTCGGTTATGACTTTCGTCTATACTCTGGTAGTGGTGTTGTTCAAACAACTACCTAAATATGCACTCTCTCTCGAGTAGATACATAATAAATAGGAACAGCTAATTGAGGGCCCTTTCAATCAATTACAACAAGAACGTAGTTGAACAAATATAGATTAATCAACCAAACTATATTAATATAACAACAGATTCATCCCCAACGGGTTCCACCAAAACCCTATATTAAGGAATTTAGCTAGACATGTTCATAAAAATCAAACCCAAATAAATTTCATAATTGAACTACAAAGTAATGAAGAAAAGCTGTAAAAATCAATGTTTTCACTTCAATGGCTTCCTCCAAAATTTGATCCTTCGAATCCTCCTTCACGTTGTGTTTTTGGGGTCTATTTATATGTTTAGGACAAACCCTAAACGTGTAGGAGACTTCTATTCCAACCGGAAAACACTTAAACTCGTCAAAACTCAGAATTGATCGAACTTGGGACCCGGGCGTTTGGGCTCAAACGCCCCCTTAAGGCCAGGGCAGGCCTGGCGTTTGGGCTCTAAGGCACCCCTAACGCTAGGGGATGCCTGGATTTAGGGGCCAAATGCCCCCCTAACGCCAGGGGCTGCCTGGCTTTAGGGGCCAAACGCCCGGGTGTCTCCTCTTCGACTCTTAAGCGTATTTTCGATGTATTTGCATCCATTTAGCTCGGTTTCCATCTCCAATTCACCTACACATGAAATAAACTCCATTATGCACATAAAAAGTGTATTATTATCATTAACGCACATAAAATGTAAGGCATATAACATGTTAAACCATGAATTCTAGCCTCGCATCAGTCGGTACAGAGACGTCTATACTTATCTCTCAGAGGCTATGAAGTTAGGAACAAACTCAGTTTTTATTTCTACTCTGTCATGCAATTCTTGGTGTCAAATACTTATTGAACTCTTCTACTCTATCACAGATGGCGAGAACACGTGCTTCTTCTTCCGCTAACCAACAATCCGGTCTTCCAGCAACAACATCTCCTATTAGGGGCAGAGGACGAGGTCGCGTTAGAGGCTGATGCAGGGGGAGGACTTAGCCCGTTGCTAATACTGTAGTCCCAACTTCAAAGCCCCAGATTGAGATTGATGGGGGGTTCCAGCTCAGACCGTTCCAGTTGGACCAGCTCAGGTCCCCAAGGAGTTTATTGCTACCCCGGTACTTTAGGATGCTTTGGTCCTATTAGTGGGCTTTGTAGAGAGTGTAGCCTAGACTGGCACACTCCCTGTTGCAGCATCCGCATCTCAGGATGGAGGAGGGGTCTAGACTCCTGTTACCCACACTCCTAATTAGACTACTTCTCAGGTTCAGACCCCAGCGGACAATCCAGTTGGGGTAATTCAGCCAGTTGCTCCAGCGCCGCCCATTGATGGGGAAACTATGTCCACCGATGCTTTGTGGAGATTGGACAGGTTCATTAAGCTTTTCCCTGTTCACTTCAGTGGTGCTATTTCGAAAGATCCTCAGGAATATCTGGACAACTGTCATGAGGTTCTTCGTAATATGGGTATTTTGGAGACCAATGGGATCTACTTCACGGCGTTTCAGATGACTAGTTCCACCATGAAATGGTGGAGGGACTATTTGTTGACTAGACCAGTTGGGTCGCCTGCTCTGACTTGGGATCAGTTTTCTCACCTCTTTTTGGAGAAATTTTTGCTTATCACTACCAGAGAAGAGAAGCGTCGTCAGTTTGAGCGTCTTTAATAGGGTGGCATGACAGTTACCTAGTATGAGAATCATTTTGTAGATTTGGCTCGGCATGCTATTCTTTTACTGCCCACAGAGAGAGAGAGGGGTAGGAGATTTATTGAGGGCCTTGCCCAGCCCATCAGGTTGCAGATGGCTAAGGAGACATGGACTAAGATTTCATTTCAGGATGCGACAAATGTGGCCAGGAGAGTTGAGACGGTTCTCGGGATTGGAGGTCAGGGGTCAGACAAGAGACCTCGCCGTTTTGGTAGATTCAGCGGTGTCTCGTCTGGGGGCGGACATACTCAGGGTAGAGGCCATTCTTCCAGGCCGTTTAATTCAACACTTCAGATGTCCTATAGTGCCTCAGGTGGTCGTGGCTCTCACTTGCCTTATTTTTATCAATCAGCCCCGATCAGAGCACCTCATCTTCAGAGTTATTATTGTGGTCATCTGGTTCGTCAGGGTCAACCTCAGTATCAGGATGGTTGTTGTGAGTGTGGTGAGTATGGGCACATTCGGAGATCTTGTCCAAAATTTTTGGGTAATTAGTCTCAGTACCAGAATTCTCGTGTTATAGTTCCAGCACCAGCTGGAGCACCACCTGCCCAGCCAGCCACGGGTAGGGGTCAGGTAGTCAGAGGTAGAGGTCAGAATGTTAGAGGTGGAGGTCAGCATGATAGAGGTGGAGGCCAGCCCACTAGAGGTGGTGGCCATCCCTTTGAGGTGGAGGACCACCTATCAGGGGTCCTCCCGGTGATGCAGTTTAGGGTTGTGGGGCCCAACCCCGATTATATGCATTTCCAGCCAGACCCGAGGTGGAGTCCTCCGATGCAGTTATCACATGTACCATTTCAGTTTGTAATAAAGATGCTTCAGTTTTGTTTGATCTGGGGTCTACTTATTCTTATGTGTCATCCTATTTTGCCTCGTATTTGGTTGTGCCCTGCGATTCTTTAAGTGTCCCTGTTTATGTGTCTACGCCGGTGGGGGATGCTATTGTTGCAGATCGTGTATATCGTTCGTGCATAGTAATTATTGAGGGTCTTAAAACTAGTGTAAACATGTTGCTTATTTACATGGTCGATTTTGATGTTATATTGGGCATGGATTGGTTGTCAACTTATTATGCCATCTTGGATTGTCACGCCACGACAATTACCTTTGCCTTGCCGGGATTGCCTCTGTTAGAATGGAAAGGGACTCCTGGTCATTCTCCCAGCAAAGTGATTTCTTATGCCAAGGCTCGTCGCATGGTTAAGAAAGTATGTTTGGCTTATTTGGCTCATATCCATGATTCTGATGTCGAAGTTTCTTCAATAGAGTCAATGCCTATTGTTCGGGAGTTTCGCGAAGTGTTTCCTACAGACCAGCGAGGGATGCCACCTGATAGGGATATTGATTTTTGTATTGATGTTACTCCGGGCACTCAGCTCATTTCTATTCCTCCATACCTGATGGCCCCACCAGAATTGAAAGAATTGAAAGAACAGTTGCAAGACCTGCTTGATAAAAGTTTTGTCAGGCCTAGTGTCTTGCCTTGGGGTGCGCCGATTTTGTTCGTAAAGAAGAAGGATGGATCGATGAGAATATGTATATATTACCGGCAGTTGAATAAAGTTACTATAAAAATAAGTATATGTTACCGATAATTGATGATTTATTTGATCAGCTTCAGGGTGCCAGTGTGTTTTCGAAATTGATCTGAGATCGGGCTACATCAATTGAAGATTAGGGCGTCCGATGTTCCTAAACAGCCTTTTGGACAAGGTATGAGCACTATGAATTTTTGGTGGTCTTTTGGATTGACTAATGCCCCAGCAGCCTTTATGGATTTGATGAATCGAGTTTTCAAGCCTTATCTGGATTCCTTCATAATTGTGTTCATTGATGATATTCTTATATACTTCCGCAGTCGGGAGGAGCATGAACAACACCTCTGTATAGCACTCCAGACTTCGAGGGATAATCAGTTGTATGCAAAATTTTCAAAGTGTGAATTCTGGTTAGATTCAGTAGCTTTCTTGGGTCACGTCGTATCAACATAGGGTATTCAGGTAGATTCTAAAAAGATAGAGGAAATCAAGAACTGGCCTAGACCCACTTCATCCATAGAAATCAGGAGCTTCTTGGGTTTGGCGGGATACTAGCGTCGTGTTTTGGAGGGATTCTTGTCTATAGCAGTCTCGATGATGAGATTGACTCAGAAGGGTTCCTCATTTAAATGGTCGGATGAGTGTGAGGCGAGCTTCCAGAAGCTCAAGACAGCTTTGACTTCAGCACTGGTATTGGTGTTACCATCAGGTTCAGGATACTTCACGGTATATTTTTATGCTTCCCATGTTGGGTTGGGAGCGATATTGATGCAAGAGGGCAGGGTGATAGCATATGCGTCTCGGCAGTTAAAGATTCATGATAAGAATTATCTTGTCCATGACCTAGAGTTGGCAGCCATTGTTCATGCATTGAAAATATGGAGGCACTATCTTTATGGCGTGCCATGTGAGGTTTACACGGATCATCGTAGCCTCCAGTACTTGTTCAAGCAAAAGGATCTTACTTTGAGACAAAGGAGATAGTTAGAGTTGTTGAAAGACTATGATGTCAAGATATTGTATCATCCGGGAAAGGCTAATGTGGTGGCCAATGCATTGAGTAGGAGAGCAGTAAGTATGGGCAGCCTTGGATGTATTCCAGTTGGTGAGAGACCGCTAGCTTAAGATATTTAGACTTTGGCCAATCAGTTCGTGAGATTGGATATTTATCCAAGCCATGTTCTAGCTTGTACAGTTTATCGGTCTTCCTTATTCGAGCGTATCAGAGATCGGCAGGATGGTGATCCGCACTTGATGGTCCTTAGGTACACAATTCGACACAGTGGTTCCAAGAAGGTTACAGTTGGAGATGATGGTGTTTTGAGGATGCATGGTCGTATATGTGTGCCTAATGTTGATGGCCTTCGTGATTTGATTCTTGAATAAGCTCACAGTTCTAAGTATTCTATTCACTCGGGTGCTGCCAAGATGTACCAGGACCTGCGACAGGACTACTGGTGGCGAAGGATGAAAAAGGATATTGTTGCTCATGTGGCTCGTTGTTTGAATTGCCAACAGGTGAAATATGAGCATCAGAGACCCGGTGGTTTATTTTAGCAGATAGATATTACTGAGTGGAAGTGGGAGCGTATCACTATGGACTTCGTTGTTGGACTCCTACGGACTCAGAGGAAGTTCGACGTTGTTTGGGTTATTGTGGATAGGTTGACTAAATCAGCACATTTCATTCCAGTGGCAAGTACTTACACTTCAGAGCGGTTGGCATAGATATATGTTCGAGAGATTGTTTGCCTTCACGGTGTGCCCGTGTCGATTATCTTTGATCGAGGTACGCAGTTTACCTCACACTTTTGGAGGGAAGTTCAGTGAGAGTTGGGTACCCTAATTGAAATGAGCACAACATTTCATCCTCAAACGGACGGGCAGTCTGAGCGTACTATTCAGATTCTAGAGGATATGCTCCGCACTTGTGTTATTGACTTTGGAGGTTCTTGGGATCAATTTTTGCCGTTAGCAGAGTTTTCCTACAATAATAGTTATCAGTCGAGCATTCAGATGGATCCCTATTAGGCATTATATGGCCGATGGTGTAAATAGCAAGTTGGATGGTTCGAGCCGGGAGAGGCTCGGTTATTGGGTAAAGACTTAGTTCAAGAGGACTTATATAAGGTCAAGATTATATAGGATCGACTTCGTGCAGCTCAGTCTAGGCAAAAGAGTTACACCGATCGTAAGGTTCGTGATGTGGCATTCATGGTTGGAGAGATAGTATTACTTCGGGTATCGCCCATGAAAGGTGTCAGGATATTTGGGAAGAAGGGCAAGTTGAACCCTAGGTATATCAAACCATTTGAGATTCTTGATAAAGTGGGGGAAGTAGCTTATAGACTTGCGTTGCCTCCAGGGTTATCCTCAGCTCATCCGGTATTTCATGTATCTATGCTTCGAAAATATCATGGTGACCCGTCCCACATGCTAGATTTCAGCTCTGTCCAATTGGACAAAGATTTGACTTATGAGGAGGAGGCGGTAGCCATTTTAGACCGGCAGGACCGTCAGTTGAGATCAAAGAGTTACCCTTCAGTTTGAGTTCAGTGGAGGGGTCAGCCTGTAGAGGCAGCTACTTGGGAGTCCAAGTCGGACATGCAGAATAGATATCCCCACTTATTTGCCAGTTCAGGTAATTTTCTATGTCCGTTCGAGGACGAACATTTGTTTTAGAGGTGGAGATTGTGAGGATCCAAAAGGTCATCTTATAAAATAAGACTCCATTCCAGACTCATTATCCTTAAAAGGATTAGTTTTATTTACCTCGATTAACGTGCGCAGTACGGGCGTGAAACTGGAAAGCTTTTATGAGAAAATATAAAAAATAGTAATTTTTGGAATTTAAAACTTGGTTTTAGTTGACTTTGTTCAACATTTTTAGTAAACGGACCCGAATCTGTGTTCCTATGATCCCGGGAGGTCCACAATAAAATATGGGACTTGGGCGTATGCCCGGAACTGAATTCCGAGGTCCTTAGCCTTAGAAATTAATTTTTGAAAGAAATTATTTTGCTGGATTTTTAATGAAATAAAGAAATGAATTAATATTTGAAACCATTGGTATTGGGCCCGTATTTTGGTTTCGGAGCTCGATATAGTTTTTTATGATGTTTACATCCTATCTGTGAAATTTGGTAAGAATCAGAGTTGATTTGACGTGATTCGCACGTCCGGATGAGGAATAGTGAAAGTTAAGTGTTCTTGAGAAAAATGATGAGTTTTGAGGTTAAATTCATAGTTTTAGATGTTATTTTCATGATTTGATTGCACAAGCAAGTCTGTATGATGTTTTTAGACTTGTGTACATGTTTGGTTTTGTCACGACCCAAAATCCCTAAGGTCGTGATGGCGCCAGACACCATTGTCAGGCAAGCCAATCATTTAAATAAAGTTAAATTTCCTGTTTTAGCATTTTTAAAATCATTACCTTTAACTTGTTACGTAATAACTAGACAAAATCCGTTAAGTAAATATGATGGTTTAAATGTTCCATTTTAGCAAATATATTCCAAACACATCCCAGAACCCGGTGTCACAAGTACATGAGCAATTTCTAAGAACTTATACAATCATCACTGTCACGACCCAATTTCGGAGTCGTGATGGCGCCTGTCGTGGAACCAGGCAAGCCTCTTTTTTTAACTAAGCTAAATTCCATTTTCAGTAAAAATGCGATTTTTAAATGAATTTATTAAAAATACTAAGAATCTGAAATTTAAAACAATACTTGAAGAACTGAATTTAAACCTTCAACCCCGGATCCGGTGTCACTCAGTCATGAGCTACTATAACATAAAGTAAAGAAAAGGAGAAATGGACAACATTGTCTCAAAATAAAGAACAACAGGTTGAATAAGAAAGAGAAGACGAGGTCGCGATCGCCAGCTGCTACCTCGACAACTCCAATGAAAACGTTGGCCGTTGCTCAATAACCACTATCGGGTCCTGGTGTACCTGGATCTGCACAGAAGGTGCAGGGGGTAACATGAGTACACCAACTCAAAAGTAAAGAACCCAAACTATAGGCTGAGAGGTAGTGACGGATAAAACCTCAAAATTTTACAATAAATAATATACAGAATGTAGACATGCTAACAGTTTATCAGGATGAGTAAATATTCCAAGTATGCCAGTATACTCTACATGCCATCAAAAATATATGTATGAAACCAGTATGGATATGAACATAGTGTTCACAACTCTCCCACAGAAGTCTACTCAGTACTATATATGGCTCTCAAGCCCAAGGAAGTTCCATCCCGGAATATGCATAAACACTGGTGACCGTAGTCACTATGTACTGAGGAAGAAGGCCAGTCCAGCCCCCACGGAGAAGATCCATCTCCGGAATATAACACTCGGACAATTTCCATATCCAGGGAAGATCCATCCCTCTCATAACATCAGCTTCGGACAAGATCCATGCCCAGGGAAGATCCATCCCTCAATATCACTTCGGACAAGATCCATGCCCAGGGAAGATCCATCCCTCATCACTTCGGACAAGATCCATGCCCAGGGAAGATCCATCCCTCATCATCAATGCGCTCACTGGGGGTGTAAAGACTCCGGAGGGGCCCTAGTGGCCCAAGCGCCATATCAAGCCAACGAAGGCATGATTTAAATATCACTGCAGTGTGCAGTCCATTCTCATAACTGTCTCAATAACAGGCTCTCGGCCTCACTCAGTCATTACTCTTCAATCTCACTCACATGGATCACAAATGCCTCCATCAGCCCGAAACAATGATAAATATGCATGTAATTAACAATACTGAGACTAAGATATGAAATGGTATGCTATAACCGGACTGAGTATATGACATCAAATAATCACAACATGAGANATTAATAGATGCACAAATATCATCATGGAATAATCACTAAGCGGGGCCATGGGATAAGCCAGGCCACAAATACCCGGTGCACGCCCTCACGCCCGTCACTTGGCATGTGCGTCGCCTCAACAATTGTCATAAATCATTTAGCTCGGGGTTTCGAACCCTCAGAACCAAGTTTGGAAATGTTACTTACCTCAAAACCGGCTAAAATACTATTATGCAGTGCCTTTGCCTCTAAACCGGCCTCTGAGTGCTCCAAATCTACCAAGTTCATATTTTTATCATCAATTTATGCTTAAGGAAGAAATTGCCATCGAAAAATATCAAATTTAGCTCAAAACCCGACCCCCAAGCCCATGTCCCAAAACTCGGAAATTTTTATACCAAATTGTTCTTCATCATCCCATGAGTCCGTACATATAAAGAACACTAAAATCGGAGTTCGTTTGACCCCTCAAATAAATCCCTAAAGGTTTCATAATCTCAAGCCCTAAACCCACCTTTTTCTACTGATTTTCCATGAATTTACACTGGTTTTATGTTCTATAATCATCCATGATCGAGTTTTAACAATCAAAACACTTACCTCTATGAAGAACAAGGATTTCGCTCTTCAAAATTCGTCCCCAAAGCTCTTTTCCGTACAACAATGGTGTAAAATAAGGTTTAAGTCGCGGAAGGGTTTATTTAAATATGCCCAGTGATTCCTTCATTGCGATCATGGAAAAAGACATGCGATCGTGGTTCACAGCAGTTCAACCTCACGCGATCGCAACCCCATGCACACGATCATGAAGACCAATTGACCTCACCCCCCACGCGCCTGGTTAACTCTACGCGATCGCGACCTAGCTCACGCGATCACACTTCCCCTTCTTCCAAACCTACGCGATCGCAACCCGATTCACGCGATCGCGATGTACAAAATTTTCCTGGCCCTCAAAGTGTTCTAGGCGATCGCAGCCATTGCCACGCGATCGCGATTCACAGATCCCTGCTGCACAAAAACCAGAAAACCAGCAATTCTCTAAGTCCAAAAATGCCCGTTAACCAACCGAAATCAATATCGAGCCCCTCGGGACCCCAACCAAAGTTAACAACATATCCCATAACATCATTCAAACTTAGTTGCACTCTCAAAACACCAAAACTAACATCAAAACACCAAATTTACATCGGATTCAAGCCTAAGAACTTTGAAATTTCTAAAATTCACCAACGATGCCGAAACTATCCAAAACAACTCCGATTGACCTGAAATTTTGTAGACATATCCAAAATGACATTACGAACCTGTTCCAACTTCCGTAATTCCATTCCTACCCCAATATCCTATTTTCCACTGCCGACCGGAAATCACCAAAAACTAACTTTCACCAATTCAAGCCTAATTCTACACCGGACATCACAAAAAAATTCCGAGCACACTCATAAGTCCCAAATCACCTAACGAAGATATCCGAGCCATAAAATCCGTATTCCGAGGTCATTTCCCAATAAGTGAACTCTCAGTTGACTTTTCCAACTTTAAGGCTATTTTTAAAGACTAAGTGGATAAACTCTCACAACAACCATTCTGATTTCAAGCCTACCAATTCTAACACATCAACAACAGTACAAACAACCTATGATAAGTTAAGAATAGTAATTATAATGCAGGTTCTACGTAACGACAGACCGGGTCGTTACAATCACAAAGCTTGTCCGAGATACATATTGGAAGAGGAATTTAAAATGAAAATAAATACAATATGAGGGAGACTCTGTCAGTTGCTGATCGCCTCCGGATGATGCAGCTTGCCTAAGTCTCCAAATACGCCACATGTGAAAGTACCTGTGCAATAAAAATGCATAACAAGTGTAGCATGAGTACGAAAATAACGTGTACTCAATAAGTCGCCCGCCTAACCTTAGAGAGGTAGTGACGAGAGGTCGAATTAGACATTCACTAAGGCCCAACAAATTAATTTAACAGAATATGATGAACACGGTAGGCATGTAAAGGTAGTAAAGCAGCACATATATAAGGCACTGAAATCCAAGTAAATACTGGAAGTAAATAAACAGTTACTACTTCCTCATTTTCCCCCAAATATCTTAAATAAATAATTTTTTCTTTGTTTTCCCCCAAATATCTTAAGTAAACAATTACTTCTTTATTTTCCTCCAAATATCTTATCACTTCAAAATCCATGACAAACATTTAACAATTTAGCATGCGCATACGGAATAAGGACAACCAGCCTGAACCATCATAATAATCATCATTGTGCACTGCTGAGGGTCGAACGGCCCGTACCATAAGTACACCTTTCAATAAAATAATCATGTCTATGCACTGCCGAGGGTCGAACAGCCCGAACCATAACTGCATCTTTCAATAAAAATAATCATATCTATGCACTTCCGAGGGTCGAACGACGAACCATAAGTGCATTTTTCAATCCGCCGTGGCGTACGACCCGCTCCCATGAGAATGGGGGAAATAACACTCCCCTCGCGGAATGTAAATTGCGAAGTGGCCACATGCAGTCATGCACAATCAACAGTCCACCCCGACTACATCAGGAAAACAAATACTCAAGAAAATGATAATTTCTTTTTTAAAAATTACAAAATAGTATTTAAATCTCTTCTCAAAATTCATTTGCCAAGTTCAATAATATTCAATAATTTAACCTTATCTGGAATACAATTATCCACGGAGGAAATCAATTCTCTTTCTAGACGATTAAGAAAATGAATTCTAGTCTTCTTTAGATATTCAATTACGATTTCGATTATATTAGCAGTCTAATATTACAGGCAAGATCGCAGGTACAACAGGTAAGGCATGCTAGTGGGTTCTAGACTACCCGGACATGGCATAATAGTAGCTACGCACGGACCCCCGTCACCTTGTGCGTACGTAGCCACCGCAGATTGTAGCACATACTTAATTAGTTCACCTAGGGGGACAACCCACCCTCACAATGTTAGAAAGGAGACTTACCTCGCTCCGAAATTCCACAACCGGCTTCCAAGCTCTCTTGACGATTCCAATGGATGCACAACGCCCCAAAACTAACCAAACAATGACACACCAATGAAAATATACTCTAATATTTGCAATAAATTCCAAATTATATAATTTTTCAACCCCGCTCAGCGAATTGATTAAAATTCCCTCGGGCCCACGTGCCCGGAATCCGAAATTTCTCGAAGATATATTCTACCCATAGCTCTACTAGTTCAAATATACCATTTACTCTAAATTCCATGCTCAAATTCATGGTTAAAATCCAAATACAAATTTCTAGGTTTCTTCAAGATTTTTTCCCCAATTTTCCTACAAATTCTCATGTATAATTCAATGTAATAACCTTGTATTTAACTTAGAAACATGAAGGAATTACTTACCTATCATTGCATGAAGAAAATCCTCTCTTTGAAGCCTCCCAAAATCGCCCATGCCAAAATGAAATAGTGAGGAAATGGCCAAAAATCACAGTTATAAAACATTCTGCCCAGACCATTTTTCGCACCTGCGATCCAGCTGACCGAACTTCCACACCTGCGGCTTTCCTCAGCTCAAGCCAAACTTTGCACCTGCACTCATTGTCCACATATGCGGCTTCGCAGGTGCGGAAACTTCCTCGCACCTGCGCTCCCTACCAAACCAGAAAACGTTCGTACCTGCGGCACCAAAGCAGCACCTGCGACTCTGCACCTGCGACCCAAACCTCGCAGGTGCGGTCACACCAGATGACCGCAACCTCAGCCTTCTTCAAACTCCAAACTTGACCCGTTAATCACCCAGAATCCACATGAGGCTCCCGGGACCCCGTCCAATTACACCAACCTGTTCCAAAACTTAGTGCGGACTTGCTCGAGGCCTCGAACCACATCAAACAACGTCGAAATCACGGATCGCTCTAAAATTCTAACTTTAAGAACTTGAAATTTCAAACTTCCACATTCGATGCCGAAACTCATCAAATCATGCCCGATTGACCTCAGATTTTGCACATAAGTCATATTTGACCTTACGGACCTGCTCCAGCTTCCGAAATCGCATTCCGAACCTGATATCAAAATTTCCACTTCCGGTCAGATTTCTCAAAATCCTTCAAATTTCTATCTTTAGCCAAATGACTTCAAAATGACCCACGGACATCCGAATTCACTTCCGATCGCGCTCCCAACTACAGAATCACCATACGAAGCTATTCCCAGACTCGGAATCCCATACGGACATCAATATCAGTGAAATGCTCTTCAACCCAGACTTGTGAAATTCCTTCAAAAATGCTTACTTCCACAATATATGCCGAAACGCTCCCAGGTTATCCAAAACCTGATCCAGACATATGCCCAAGTCCGAAATCATCATACGAACTTGCAGGAATCTTCAAATCTTGATTCGGAGGTCGTTTACTCATAATTCCAATCTTAGTCCATTTCTTCAACTTAAGGCTTCTAAAATGAGAATTTTCTTTCCAAATTGACTCTAAACTTCCCCAAATTCAACTCCGACCATGCCTACAAGTCAGAATACCTAAAATGGAGCTGCTCACGACTTCAAACCGCTGAACGACGCTCTAGATCTCAAAACGAACGGTCGGATCGTTACATTCTCCCCCACTTAAACAGACGTTCGTCCTCGAACGTGGTAAGAACTGCTCTGGAGTTATCCGAAATCACTGTTTAACACCTCGTGCACCTGTCCGTGCTACCCCAACCCAGTTGAGGACATTAGCTTGATCAAATCTGAAGATTCCTTCTTTTATCCATAAAATAGGCTCAAAATCCAGTTCAAACACCTGAAATTCTCTGCCAGGACTGGTCCCAATATATAAACAACGTATCAACTACCACACAATACACCAGAACATGACTGCATACCTTTTCTGAATTAGCACCATGCACCACATAATTTATCATCTAACCACAATGACGTTCCCTTAACCTTAATAGCCAGAATTCCATGAATCCGATGCTCCCAAGGCACCTTACAATATATATACATCCTGCTATAATGTTGGCGATACCGCCACAACGGAGGAGACAGGTAGAAATTCATAACCAACTGCAGAGTTAACAAATCACTGAATATCTCATCTTGACTAGAATCATCACCTCATTATGAACCAACTGTTGGTAATTGTCCTTCAATATATTTCATATAATCTTATCACACTGATCCCCGATCCAATAATCTCGTCTCACCCAGTATGAACTGCTCAGACAACAAATCATCCCAAACATGACCAACAATCTCACATGACTCCACAATGCACTAATAATCCATAACTCAATGCGCCAATAGGCCATAACTCGAACATGATACATAAGAAATAACTCAGGAAAAGACTACTCAACTCATTCAACTAATATGAAGTTTCCTCAGAAAATAGGAAGTAAAACACAAGAAAAATAAATATAGGAACCTTACTCATCATCACACTGTTGCAGTGTGCGACCCGATCTAAATAAGATACCCGTGGCGGCGTGCCACCCGATCCCATCGTAAAAATTCACATAAGGAAATATACACGGAGCTGAATTGCTCACTATTACACATTCCAAATATCGGTCACAAGCACGCTAAGTGCATAATACCATCCTGGGGAGACTGATAAGGCCATATGCTACAAAACTTAAGCATGGCTGAGGTGCGATATATATGTACTCTGGACCTCAAGAGCTATCCTGCTCACATAACATCACCACTACGCGGGACCTCAATACATAAAAAATTATCAAGCCGTTTCACAACTCACACGGCAAAACCATAATATTACCTGAATTCGACGGAGACGAGACAACACTTGATCTCCCAACACCCATCCTTGAGGAGCGCTATACTGAAATGAACATATCTGCCTCATATGAAGCCCATAATCATATTTAAATCCATCCATAAGCATCAAGTCTACCTTGCTCGCACCAAACTAGGCTAATAGCCTTACCTGGGTCCATATTAACCCACTTCCTCTCATAATACACAAGAACAACCATCATAGCCGAGACGACATCCCACAATACTCAACCAACTAGACCGAACGCCTTCCTGGCAAAATTTTCAAACAAGCAATATTGCACTTCCTTATACTTGGTCTAAATCTTCCATCAATCAGGTGACTACCTGTCACACTTATACCATCTTCCCATGGTCACGCTCCCACGGCCCTCCACGAGGTAACAAGTATGCCCATCCACCACTGGCCACACTAACGCTGTAAAAAAAATCAAGAATCGATAACTAGGATGCAAAACCTCTTTCACCAAACACCGATCTCAGGTGACACTGAAGACAACACCAACTTACTCTACACATTCAAATCCCTTATTCTTGCTCATTCGAGCTCATGACATCCTTGCTAACACCGAACCACAATCTCGATTCTTACTCCCAGTTACATACTGCTTACCGCACCTAACATGCCAATAGGAGATAGCGCAAGAATTCCATCATAACTTCTGAACCACTAATAGGGTGAACACTTCATCATATAGAAACCTTTTACTTACCTCAATTCAAGAGAACCACACAACACACGAGTGAATTCCCACAATAACTATATATGCAATCCTTAAGTATTAGTCTATACCACCATAACCCTTTCGGGATCCACCTACACCTGACAGGCCATAGCACTCGAATGCTCCCACGTGAAATCTATTACGACGAACGACAAGCCCCGCACATACTGTCCCAAATCACATGCATAATTTAATCACATCGAAGGAACTGATCACTGTCGTACATGTGCCATTTCAACCATGGCTGATCAATCTATCTTCTTTTAGTCATTCTTAATTGCCACAGAAATAATAGTAACTTCCTTCAACTCGTAGCAAACTCAACCCTCACTCATCCCGAGTGACCTTGATTCACGAGACCACGCTGCATAAATCCCGCAAACTGTCTCATATCCTCCTGATAATCCTTCTACAACCCAGAGTTTATTTATCTCACTCCTCCAATACTATCCTGCACGCTGAAGATAACACAGAACACTCCAATTATTTTCCCCTTTTTTCTCAGAAATTATACTGCAAAAGCTCGACCTTTAATCATACTTCTGCCTGAAACCCTTAAACGCCGCATTCTTTAACTTTTGAATTCACTAGGACCTCTATTGAGAGTCACCCACTCTGACTGGACCCGAATATAATCAATTCCAAGGATCTCCTAGCGCACGAACACCCTTTTCAATGAAGCACGTGACCGAGTCACTACCCTGACAACTCTCTTATGCATTAAGCATAAATTCTGAATCTTCCAAAGCCTAACCCTGGTCCAATAGGACCAACTTTAGCACACATTATCAAATCACATGCACAATTACCATTTCACTCCTTTCCCTTAGCTGCAATAACTTTCCATTACGCCGACAATCCACAACCCCATGAGAACACCACCCTACAGCCCAACTGCAGGTTGTGGGACCTCCCCCACTTTGCGACTTCTCGACTTCCGCTTCCTACACCTGGCCTCCTAGAAATGGAACCACCGCCTAGCCTCAATTCAATATCATTCTCTGCCAACCGCATTCTTCAATACTCCTAAACCATACTCTGGCCCCATGCACCCGAAGAAACCATGGCACTGACGAACTTAACATATTTCATTCGATCAAGGACGACGATAACACGCCACTAGTGAATACCCCACCTTACTTGAAAACACAAAGTCTTACTACTTTATCAATCCAAAACCTGGCCATCTATAGATCAACTGCCTTTCTTTATCTAAATATTGAAATCTCGAAATCACACTCTGAGAAGACCTCCCTTCAAGCCATTCATCACTCCCAACCTATGGGCAAGCATTCTATCATCATATCGACATCGCGCGATAACCAATCGTAAATATCATCGCAACCTGAGCATAGCCTCAAAGTTCTCAGGAACACAACAACCGAGCTGAAACAACATAATATTCTTCTGCAGGGCAACAACAACAGCCCCATCCAACTACACACGAGAAACACCTCGCACCATACCCATAGCACCATATCAATTCCTCAAATTCCTGATTCATAGCAAGCGCTCCGCGACGCGTAAGATGGAGTAGGAATAAGCATAGGCATAAGCCTCAAAGGCATCGAATCGCACGATGAGGAATCAAGAAGGGAAGTACTCCTAACAACCCTGCAGCCTCTCGAAGATAAGTACAGACGTCTCCGTACCGATCCTCAAGACTCTACTAGACTTGCTCATGACTCGTGACACCTAAGGGAACCTAGCGCTCTAATACCATGTTGTCACGACCCAAAATCCCTAAAGTCGTGATGGCGCCAGACACCATTGTCAGGCAAGCCAATCATTTAAATAGTTAAGTTAAATTTCCTGTTTTAGCATTTTTGAAATCATTACCTTTAACTTGTTACGTAATAACTAGACAAAATCCGTTAAGTAAATACGATGGTTTAAATGTTCCATTTTAGCAAATATATCCCAAACACATCCCAGAACCCGGTGTCACAAGTACATGAGCAATTTCTAAGAATTTATACAATCATCACAAAGCTTGTCCGAGATACAAATTGGACAAGGAATTTAAAATGAAAATAAATACAATATGAGGGAGACTTTGTCAGCTGTGGATCACCTCCGGATGATGCAGCTCGCCTAAGTCTCCAAATACGCTATATCGCTGTGAAAGTACCTGTGCAATAAAAATGCACAGCAAGTGTAGCATGAGTACAAAAACAACGTGTACTCAGTAAGTCGCCCGCCTAACCTCAAAGAGGTAGTGACGAGAGGTCGAATTAGACACTCACTAAGGCCCAACAAATTAATTTACCAGAATATGATAAACATGGTAGGCACGTAAAGGTAGTAAACCAGCAAATATATAAGGCACTGAAATCCAAGTAAATACTGGAAGTAAATAAACAATTACTACTTCCTCATTTTCCCCCAAATATCTTAAATAAATAATTTCTTCTCTGTTTTACCCCAAATATCTTAAGTAAACAATTACTTCTTTATTTTCCTCCAAATATCTTATCACTTCAAAATCCATGAAAAACATTTAATAATTTAGCATGCGCAAACGGAATAAGGACAACCTACCTGAGCCATCATAATAATCATCGATGTGCACTGCCGAGAGTCGAACGGCCCATACCATAATTGCACCTTTCAATAAAATAATCATGTCTATGCACTGCCGAGGGTCGAATGGCCCGAACCATAAGTGAATCTTTCAATAAAAATAATCATATCTATGCACTGCCGAGGGTCGAACGGCCCGAACCATAAGTGCATATTTCAATCCGCCGTGGCGTACGGCCCGCTCCCATGAGAGTGGGGGAAATAACACTCCACTCGCGGAATGTAAATTGTGAAGCGGTCACATGCAGTCATGCACAATCAACAGTCCACCTCGACTACATCGGGAAAACAAATACTCAAGAAAATGACAATTTCTCTTTTAAAAATCACAAAATAGTATTTAAATCTCTTCTCGAAATTTATTTGCCAGGTTCAATAGTATTCAATAATATAACCTTATCCGGAGTACAATTATCCACGGAGGAAATCAATTCTCTTTCTAGACGATTAAGAAAATGAATTCTAGTCTTCTTAAGATATTCAATTACGATTTCGATTATATTAGCAGTCTAATATTACATACAAGATCACAGGTACAACAAGTAAGGCATGCTAGTGGGTCCTAGACTACCCAGACATGGCATAATAGTAGCTACGCATGGACCCCCGTCACCTCGTGCGTACGTAGCCCCCCGCAGATAGTAGCACATACTTAATTAGTTCACCTAGGGGGACAATTCCCCCTCACAAAGTTAGAAAGGAGACTTACCTCGCTCCGAAATTCCACAACCAACTTCCAAGCTCTCCCGACGACTCCAATGGATGCACAACGCCCCAAAACTAACCAAACAACGACACACCAATGAAAATATACTCTAATATTTGCAACAAATTCCAAATTATATAATTTTTCAACCCCGCTCAGCGAATTGATTAAATTGCCCTAGGGCCCACGTGCCCGAAATCCGAAATTTTTCAAAGATATATTCTACCCATAGCTCTACTAGTTCAAATATACCATTTACTCTAAATTCCATGCTAAAATTCATGGTTAAAATCCAAATACAAATTTCTAGGTTCCTTCAAGATTTTTTCCCCAATTTTCCTACAAATTCTCATGTATAATTCCATGTAATAACCTTGTATTTAACTTAGAAACATGAAGGAATTACTTACCTATCATTGCATGAATAAAATCCTCTCTTTGAAGCCTCACAAAATCGCCCATGCCAAGATGAAATAGTGAGGAAATGGCCAAAAATCACGGTTATAAAACATTCTGCCCAGACCATTTTTCGCACCTGCGAGTCCGCAGGTGCGACCGGACTTCCGCACCTGCAGCTTTCCTCAGCTCAAGCCAAACTTCGCACATGCGCTCATTGTCCAAATCTGCGGCTTCGCAGGTCCGGAAACTCCCTCGCACCTGCGCTCCCTTCCAAACCAGCAAACGTTCGCACCTGTTGCTCCGCACCTGCGACCCAAGCCTCGCAGGTGCCGTCACACCAGATGACAACAACCTCAGCCTTCTTCAAACTCGAAACATGACCCGTTAATCACCCGGAATCCACCCGAGGCCCCCGGGACCCCGTCAAATTACACCAACCTGTTCTAAAACATAGTGCGGACTTGCTCGAGGCCTAAAATCACATCAAACAACGCTGAAATCACGGATCGCTCTAAAATTCTAACTTTAAGAACTTGAAATTTCAAACTTCCACATTTGATGCCGAAACCCATCAAATCACGCCCGATTGACCTCAAATTTTGCACACAAGTCATATTTGACCTTACGGACCTGCTCTAGCTTCCGGAATCGCATTCGGACCCTGATATCAAAATTTCCACTTCCGGTCGGATTTCTCAAAAACCTTCAAATTTCTATATTTAGCCAAATGTCTTCAAAATGACCCACAAACATCCGAATTCACTTCCGATCGCGCTCCCAACTCCAGAATCACCATACGAAGCTATTCCCAGACTCGGAATCCTAGGCGGACATCAATATCACTGAAATGCTCTTCAACCCAGACTTGTGAAATTCCTTCAAAAAGCTGACTTCCACAATATACGCTGAAACGCTCCCGGGTTCTCCAAAACCCGATTCAGACATACGCCCTAGTCCGAAATCATCATACGAACCTACAGGAATCTTCAAATCTTGATTCAGAGGTATTTTACTCAAAATTCTAATCTTAGTCCATTTCTCCAACTTAAGGCTTTTGAAATGAGAATTGTTTTTCCAAATTGACTCTAAACTTCCCGAAATTCAACTCCGACCATGCTTACGAGTCATAATACCTGAAATGGAGCTGCTCACGACTCCGCTGAACGACGTGCTAGAGCTCAAAACGACCGGTCGGGTCATTACAAGTTTAGAGCCCCGAGGGCTCGGGTGAGTTTCAGGTAGGCTTTGGGATGTTTTGAAACTTGTAAAATCTGTTGGTGCACCAGTTCTGGTGTGCCCGCACCTGCGAGCCTTGAGCCGCAGGTGCGAGCTTGCAGGTGCGAACCAAGCCCTGCTTCCCCTTTTTCTCAGATGCGGACTTCACGCGCAGAAGCGGACAATTGTCCGCAGGTGCGGCCCCAGTGGCCATCTCCCTTTCCCGCAGGTGCGGATCCTTATGCGCAGGTGCGCAACTGCAGAAGCGGTAATGCAACCGCAGGTGCGATCCCAAGCTGCCTAACTCTTTTCCGTAGAAGCGGAAGTTTTTCCGCACGTGCGTAAGCGCAGGTGCGACCAAAGCACCGCAGGTGCGAGGGTCGCCACTGAGTTCACTTTAATTAGAACTCCAGCCCTTTTTCTTCTTATTTTTCACAAGGATGAAAGACCTAGGGCGATTTTCTCAAGACTTTTTCTTCCAAAATCATAGGTAAGTGTTCATTAACTATTTTCTTTCAATTACCCAATGTTTTTAATCACGTTATCCAAAATCAAGAATTTCATGGTAAAAATTAAGGGTTTGGGTAGAATTAGAGAATGTTGTAAAAATTGAATTTTGACCTTGAATTGAGGTCGGATTTAGAAACTAATGGCCTATTTGGGTTCGAGGCTGAATGGGTAAACGGAATTTGGTCCGAACCCCGAGTTTGGACCAAGCGGGCTGGGGTCGGGTTTTAACTTTTTTTTTAGAAAACTTAGGAAAATAATGATTTTTCACTAAATTTAGTTCCTTTAGCATAAATTAATGATATTAAACTTATTAACTCGAGCGGTTTAGAGGAAAATTCGAAAGGAAAAGCAATAATTGAGCAGTGAGTGGTCTGCGAATTTGAGGTAAGTCCTTGGTTTAACCTTGACTTGAGGTATTAGGAATCCCCAACTTAAATGATATGTGAATTCGCATGTGTATGGTGTATAGGTGAGGTGACGAGTATCTATGCACCACCAAATTGTCTGCTAAACATGATCCCTTCCCCGATTTCCAATTATTTGCTCTCGAGCTTAATTGTTTCATGATCATTAAGGTTTATATGTCTATTTGGATGCGTAAATGTATTGTTAAGTATTGCTTCAAGTATTTTATAAGTATCGGTTATTCTTTTATTTTTGTTATATTACATAAGGATTGAGCTGTATGTTAGTGTTACATATGTGTATAAATTCCGGTTGGCTTCGTTGTGAAATGATAATTGATGAAGTTATGAGTTTTACAGCTTCTGTTTAAAATTGTTAATATAAAAATATTGTGAAAGGCTTGGCCTGAATTGTGAAAGTTTTTATAAATAAACTGATATGATATGTCTGGTGGGAGGGCGTTGTACGCCGCAACAAGGAGTGATAAGGGTGGACATGTGAGATCGGGTTGCACGCCGCAACAGGAGAATAAGGGTGATATATATAGGGAGGAGCAATAAGGGTGGGCAGGTGGGAGCGGGTTGCGCACCGCAATAAGGAGCGATAAGGGTGCATATTTATGTTTTACTTATTTTCGAAAATAAGGATTTCAAGAACTCCGATTCTATTAAAAAGGTTTTCATACTCTGATTTTTATTGTGACTTAAATTGAAACTTGGAAATTTTGAGGAGTTGGTTACAGTTGATATCTGAAAAGATTTATCCGTGTCTTTTATTTATTGTTGCAAGTTACTGGTTATCAAGGTTATTGCTAGTATTTCTTTAATATATATTGTTTGCAGGTTATGTAGTTAATGCCCCGCCGTATCCTCGTCACTACTTCGTCGAGATTAGGCTCGTCACTTACTCAGTACACGGGGTCAGTTGTACTGATACTATACCCTGCGCTCTTTTTTACAGATCCAAGTACTGACCAGAGTTAGGAGATCTTAGTAGCTGAGCAGTTCCGTTCGGAGACACGAGGTAGATCTGATGACGTCCGCAGATTCCTGGAGTATTCTCTTACTTTATAGACGCTGTTTTATTTCATTCGAAACAAACATATATATTTCTTTCAGCCATTATTTGTAGTATTCTTAGTAGTTCGTGAATTGTGACACCATACCCTGGGGTAGTTTTATAGTTATATATTTAGTTAGTGGTTCGGCTTCATTATTGCTCCTTATTATTATTCATGGAATTATTTAGTGGAAAATTTGAGATTTAGTATTTTCTTTTAAATTATTCTATTATGTGTAAGTGAACTTTAAAAAAGAAATGGTTAGTAAATTTCTAACATCGGTTTGCCTAGCAAGTATTGTGTTAGGCGCCATCACGTTCCCGTGAGTTGGGAATTTGGGTCGTGACAGAATTAAACTCTTAATCCCTCACTAATTTGTAATGTACCTATTACAAGCCACTTTACAATACACCTATTGCAAAGGCTTCAACTCATGACTAACTCTAGTCACGACACAAACACTAAGGGTTTATGGTTTGCAAGGAGTTCCTAAGTAATATTTCTAGATAAGCAACGTAGGAATTACAATGAAGAACAAATATAAAGTTATAACTCAACTAAGGACATACAAGAGACTTGTTGTAGGAACTGGTCCGCAGTGGTGTTGTATTTTGTTTTCGATGCACTTGTGAATTGAATGCTTGATTATCAGATCTTGGAGTGCTTGAATGAATTCACAAGTGTTCAAGTGATGTTTTGTTGTAATGTTTCTTGTTAATACAACTTGGATGACATCACTTGAATGATGTAATCCCTTGGTTGTACAAGGTCCTTCCCAATGAGAAGTGATTGCTGCATTATTTGCATATACAGTGCAGACAGTCACTTTCCAGCTGTAGAGAGTTGACTTCGTACTGTTGTAAGGGAAACCCAAAGGGATCAGGTCCCTGAGTTGCTGTAGAGAGTTATCTTCTGAAGTCATAAAGCTCACATTAGCTTGAGTCCGTTGATTAAGTTATGTACCAAGTGTGCGTCAGGTTCATTATCTGGTTCTTTGACAGTAAATTTGTTAGATCATCAAAACTAATATTTAATATATTTGCCTATTTTTCTCTTGAAACCAATCCATCCATAACATAAACACAATTAAAACCCATGGTATATTCTGTTTATTTAATCGTGTTTAAGTATAAAACTTCTATGTACTTTGTCTTCAAAATATCCATTAGTATAATTTCAACGTGATTCGATTCACTCCCTACAGGACCATAGATAACTTTCACGAATACCACAATATAATTTCAATATAATTTATTATATTTACAATATAGTTTCAGTATAATTTATTATATTCTCAATATAATTTCAGTATAATTTATAATATTCAAAGTGTAGTTTTAATATAATTTATTATATTCACAGTATAATTTTTATAAAATTTATGATATCCAATCTATAATTTTAATATAATTTTATACCCACTTTACAATTTCAAATATGATTCACATAAAAAAAAAAAAACTCCCCAAAGATTTCAATTGTATAATTTTCATATAATTTCATTATGTCCACGATCTAATATTAAAATAATTTATTATATCCACATTAATTATTCTAATTATGATTTTTGAAAGATTCTAAAAGTACTCATTAATAAGGATAAAAATAGATTCCGTGATTGGTGCCTTGTGTTTACTCAATAATGCATAAGCTTTAATTCATTCTAGTATTGTAAAAAAAAAAAATTGTTTATGGAATAAATAGAACTGATATTCTTTTTTTTTTTTTTTAATATTTTTTAAAAAAGGAATTAGGCGGGTAAAAATCCCTAA
The DNA here is from genome assembly GCA_005239505.1 of Nicotiana paniculata. NCBI lineage: Eukaryota > Viridiplantae > Streptophyta > Magnoliopsida > Solanales > Solanaceae > Nicotiana > Nicotiana paniculata. The sequence continues at coordinate 21,536 of ML345041.1, read as the reverse complement.
AATAGTTTATAACTTGGGTACTTTAATTTGAGCCCGTTTGGAAATGATTTTTTTTTTTTACTTTTTTTTGAAGAGATTTTTTCATTCTTATACACTATTGAAACTTTATTATCCTTAATGTCCATGTTTAGCTAATTACCCGGCATAAACAAGTTTTGTTTACGAAATATAGACAATCCACCTTAAAAGCTCCAAAATTCATTATTTGTTCCTTCAATCAAGGGATTTAGTTACACCCTTTTCCTTTTTTTTTCTCTCTTCTACTCTTTCCTTATTTTTCTCCAATCATCGGCAGTGCTTGTCAATTGGTACGCCCTTTGCTTTTAAATTTTTCCATTCTCGTAGCCTTCGTTCTACCAGCATCATTACATGTTTGATCGCAAAATTGGAAAGTGAATGTGCTTTAGTTGTGAATAAGTTTCTATATTCAACCACGCTGATTTGGAACAAATTAAGAAGTAGCAGTTATCAGCAAGCACTAACAAAGTCAACCCAGAAAAGATACAAAAAAAAAAAAAAAAGTATCTGTTAAAATTAAAAGACAAATGGAAAAGTTTTGACAGAACAAAATTATTTATAATGTGAAGTAGCACGAACAACAACGGAAAAGATTCAGTGATGTGACCTACTTAACGAGCATATTGGAATCAAATAAGGGATCCTTTTCTCTGGAGTGTCTTTTATACAATAAGTCTTTTGTATATTTTGTATCTGATTTACACATAGTCAAAATAAATTTCATACAACTAATTATATATTATATAACTTATCTATATTTTCATATATTATTTCTACCCAGTTATATACAATTACAATAATATACAACTTAAATATAAAATTTATACAATATGTCTTTTGTATATTTTGTATCTGATTTATACATAGTAAAAATAAATTTCATACAACTAATTATATATTATACAACTTATCTCCAATTTTCATACATTATTTCTACTCAGTTATATACAACTACAATATCATACAACTTAAATATAATTTTTATACAATATTGTTCAACTTTCATACATGTCACGACCCAAATCCTAATCTAGGTCGCGATAAGGCCCAACGCCGATGTTAGGCAAGCCAACACAATTGGTCTACTGAGTTCCATTTAATTTTATAAAATTTTATTAACAATACTTGAGTTTTTGTCACAAGCGTGAGAAAATGACAAGTATCAAAAGCAATTTAATTGCAATGATCAAGAAGTTAAATTTAAATAGTTACATTTCCAAAAGAATAGTCTACCAATATGTGTGCCAGGAACTGGTGTCACAACTATACATGCATCTAGTAGAAGGAACAAAAGAACACGTCTATCCTACTGTCTGAGAGGATATAGACAGAGTAACAAAAGGGAAAGACTCCAACGTGCTGCTAAATGGCATCAAGAGAAACAACTCACCGTAGAATCTCTGATCTCGTGAAGTCAAGAACGTGCTCCGGGCTGATAACTAGATGCACCTGCCTCAGAACCTGTACAATTAAGTAAAGAAGCGTAGCTTTGAGTACATAAAAATTATGTACCCAGTAAGTATCCAGTCTAATATCGAAGAAGTAGTGACGAGAGGTCGACTTGACACTTACTAGGCCAAAACAATTTATCTAAATATAAGGCTAAGCATGAGTGTCAAAGATGAATAACAATAACAAGAAATGACAAATCTTTTCACATGTACTTTTATGTGTAAATTCCTATCAAACAGATTACTACTTTATTCTTCAGGAAATTTTTAACGGTTTAACAATCACTGAAAAATACTAAGCAATTAGCATGCGCATAATATGCCGAGGACGTACGGCCCGATCCAACAGAAAAGTAAATGTGCACTATCGAAGGGTCAAACGACGCACCATAGATGCATCTATTAACCTGTCGAGGCGAACGGCCCGCTCCCATGAGAGTAGTGGAAGAAATCACCCTGCTCGCGGAATATAATACCGAAGCAGTTTCACATAAACATAACACATTCTCCTCAATTCATTTTTCAAATTAATGACTTACTTGAAACCTTTAAATTCTTAAGATATTGATATAAACTTTCACTCAATGATGACAGCGCATATAAATCAATTAACAATGTTCACAAGGCATGGTGTAAGCCTAAACTACCCGGACATAGCAAGAATAGTCACTACACATGGACCCTCGTCACCTAGTACATACGTAGTCCCCCACAATTATTCACATGATCAATTATTTTACCTAGGGGGAAGGTTCCCTCTTACGAGGTTAGAAAGGAGACTTACCTTGTATCAAGCTTACTTCCCGATTCAAGAATGCGCTCAAACCTCTAAATTTGACGCCCAACAACTCGAAACTAGACAAACATTACATAAACTAGTCAATCTATGCTCAAAAGTTCATAATTCCACCATTTAAGTGATTACCCAAGCCAATTTGTAAGATTCCTAAAATTCACCCCGTGCCCACATGCTCGGATTTCGTGGTTAAATCTTATTTTTATCAAAACCCTAGGTTTTACTCTAAATATATAATTTTTACTAATTTACATGTTGAAATCTACCATAAACTAAAACTCACATGATGTAGGAATTACTTACCTCACAAAGCTAGGTGGAAATCTCCCCTTTCGAAACTCCCAAATCGCCCAAGTGTTGAGTGAAGTGAGTAAAAAATGACGAACTCCCGTATTAAATGAAGGCCACTGCCTTCAGCGATTTTCGCATTTGCGGCGCGTGGACCGCAATTGTCCCCATCTGCGGAAAAGAGGGAGGCTGGTAGGGAATCGCACCTGCAAAATGGTGCCCGCACCCATGGACCGCACCTGCATGCATCCGCTCAAAGGTGGCACCTGCGAGGCTTCGACCACTTCTGCAGTCTCGCACCTGCGGCTGGCCAACCGCAGGTGCGGTCGCACCAAAACTGGTGCACCAGCAGCTCCCTTCGAGCTTAGACTCGCCTCGCGCGACGCCTGAAGGACATCCGGGGCGCCGAGGCCCCGTTCGAATATACCAACAAGTTCTAAATCATAAAACGGACTCGCTCGAAACTTCGGAATACCCGAAACAACATTAAATCTAAGAATCATACCCCAAAACCAACTAAATTCAACTTATGAACTTTAAGTTCTTAAATTCACTTCCAACACGCCGAAACGTGCTTATTCTGCTCGGAACGACACTAAATTTTGCGAGCAAGTCATAAATGACACTACAAAACTATTCCCCATCTCGAAATTCCGTTTGGACCTCGATAAACTCGAAACACGTTCCAAACCCAATTATAGAACCTCAAGAATCTTATTCCGCTATTTGACGCCGAAACACACGCAGGTCATCCAAAACCCATTCTGAACATGCGCCCAAGTCCGAAATGATGATATGAACCTATTGAAACCTTCAAATCCTGATTCTGGGGTCGTTTACTAAAAATGTCGACCGAAGTCAAACTTGGCCTTTAAGGCCAACCTTAAGGAACTAAGTGTTCCAATTTCAACCCAAACTCTTCCAATTCCCGAACCAGTCATCCCCGCAAGTCATAAATCAATAAAAGCAAATACAGAAAGTCTTATTTAGGGGCATGGGGTTCTAGAAAGTAAAACGACCGGTCAGATCGTTACAATACAATAGTTAAATAAAAAATATATATATACAAACAACAAAATACAATTTTTTTACAATTTTTCTACAATTTCGTTGATATAATCTATATCATGTCGTCTTCTTCTCCTTCTTCGAGTTTCAATCTGAAATTCAGCCAAAAGAAAGTCTAATCTTCACCAAAACACCCTCAAAATTGAGATATAAACTCCAAACCATATTCCTAATTGTTTGCAACAGCACCCAATCTAAACAAATAATGATTTTTGAAAATTCAAATTCGAATTCAAAAGCTTCAAAGCTTTTTAATGGCTGTCAATGGTGGAATTGTTGCTCTCTTTTCCTTTGCTTTACATTACTGAAATTAGGGATTGAGAGATTGAGAGAGACGTAGAGGTAATTTTCAATTCTTTGCAACAACGCCCAATTCAAACAAATAATATTTTTTGAAAACCCAAATTTGAATTCAAAGCTCAAAGCTTTTTAATGGTTGTCAATGGTGGAATCGTGGGTGAGTGCAAAATACGTGGGGCAGGGGGTGGGATGTGGAGAGAGAAACGTGGGGGAGTGAAAGATATGGTAGAGTTATTTTAGGACACTAATTATTATCATTAATTCCCTTAAAATATACATAGATGGTAATTGGGTATATAAAATGTAATTATAGTAAAACTTGAGTAGGGAGGGTAATATAGTACATATAGTGTATAGGAATATAAAAATTTCTTTTTTGAAATTAGTGTTTGATCATAAAATTTTCAATTTTCACTTGAAGATGAATTTTGGACTTTCTCGAAAATTTGAAAAACTCCAAAAAGTTATTTTTCAAAATTTTCACTCAAATCACTCACAAAACTTCAAAAATAATCCAAAAAAAATATTCATGTGTAAACACAACTCCAATTTTCAAAGACCATTTTCACTTGAATTTTTTTTTGTTGGGAATTTTACAATTCTTATGTCCAAACGCCCACTTTGTCAAAAATAGATTACCAGCTAGAGCCCTTTTATGCCAAAGGAACATCTAAAAGATGTGGCTTTCCCTATTTGCTCAAATAATCTGAAAATATATTTGCTATTGCAATATTGCCAAGGGGATTGTTTTCCTTCGTTACTTGATGAGACTGCGAAATGGATGAAAATAATATGCACCGTAATAATGAAATATATAATCAAAACCTAAACCGGAAATCACTACTTCCTTTTTGTTTGTCTCTATTTCACGTGCCACGCACGTACATCCCTAATTACTATTGTTAATTTTATATGTAAAATTAAAATAATAAACTTTTAACACAATACATAATTAAACTCTTAATATTTCATGTTGGTGTAAACTTTCATGAACACAAAATTTTCCTTTAAAATATCAATTTTTTACACTTTAAAAAATATTTTGTGTTCGATCAAATTATCATTTAATTATTTTTCTAATATTTAGGATTTTAAAATTAAAGATAAGTTTTTCTTATTAGATTTCCTGATTTGAATTATGTAGGAAATCCTAATATAAATTTTTTCCTTGTTTGAACTATATAACAAAACTATCTTGATATTAATTTTCCTAATATTTATAACTTTTGAAATCAATTAAAATTTTGTAAATTTAATCTTAGAACTGTCTTAAGATTATGCGGAATCAACAAAGTTTTTGTCCACCCTGAATTTTCGTAAAAGATTTAACCACTGCAATATGTACCACAGAAGAAGTATATAATGTCTAATTTGTAAAAGATTCTAGCGAATGAATAAAAAGCTTTGCTTTAAAAGTCGTTATTTGAATAGGAATTGCAGTTTTTACATAAAATTTGTATAAATTATCACTTGACAGCATGTGATGATTTACACTGTTTAACACCCTTGTAAATTTTATATGTGAAAATTATCTTTTCCAACTATTTTGAATTATATTTCAATACTTATAAAATTGTACTGTCATTATTATAATAATAATTATTCTATGAATATTATGTTAATTCTACTGGTTTTATAACATGATCCAGTATATGGAAAAGGTCAACAGAAGAAAACCAAAGGAGAAAAGCACAATACGAATCTGCTGAAACTCCAAATTATATATGTTGTTCCAACTTTTTAATTCTGACTTTATTTAGGAGAATCTGCTCTATAATAGTCCTATGGATTAAAACAGAAAGACATTGAACAGCTAAAACCTTTGAATACGAATGTTTTATACACCAAGGAAATCAATTCCAGCACAATATGAGTCAGAATCGATCGACCGCTAAGATAAAGATAAAAGCTCTAACCCCTCTCACAAATAGTTGTAAAGTATGCAAAAAATATGAAAGCATCTACCGAAGCAGAATCGACATAAGGTCTCCGTGATCGCTAAATCAATTTATCTGTTTTATTTATTGATGAGATTGAGTTGCTTCATCAATTTTTCTATAAGACGTATGCACAACTTTTGTCAAAGTAAATTATCTTCATAGATGTTCTAGCAAAATATAATTTTGAATTCAGAAGAAAAAAGAACAACTAAAGAAAGTATTAATAAATTCTTGAATTTTCTTATCCTATGTCTTTAGCAAAATCAAACTAAAAGCTTAAAGATTGTATTTGCAACAAAAAGTTTCTGAAAATCACTTAACATATATAGATGTTAGATGAAGCACAAAAAAATAGAGGAAGCACACTCCAATTTCTTCTGGTGGCCCTTGCCTATATGAGCAAAACATACTTTAACCAAACATGATCTTTTCCGATGGCTACTAATATGGAGCACATGCCATATATTAATTACCTTGATGAATATCAGATGGCTACTAATATGGAGTACTGGATTCTTACTAATATTGTTCATGATCAAACAATGAAAGTTAGGAATTTGCTTCACAAAATAATTAGTACGAGTAACTTTAAGCTTAAGATACATACACCAAGTATGTAAGATTTTGTCCTATGTGCAAGACCTATCTCTAAATATGAAAAACAATCCATTAGCTTAGTTAGTTTTGTTCAATTATGTTTCCTATGTTTTTCGCCAACTCATTCATGATTCATTTTCTTTTCACAATTTACTTTGGAAACCTAATATTAGTTCTAAAAAAAATGTTTACCTTACGATTTTCTCTATTCGAATGAATTACCACACATGGAATTGTAAATACATATCGTAATCAACCCAGGTCACAGGGCTATTCAAACTAAGATCCTTTTAGTGGTCTCCGTTACAACGTTAAATAGAAATTTTAGTTGAACTCAAAGTCTAGCTATTAGGCAAAAGTTTGGTTATTACAATTTTATACAATATAAAATAGATATCTTAAGGTTATTTTGATCAATTAACATTATATTCATACTTTTATAATAACTAGTTTTTATGTACGTGCCTCGCACGTAAAGTTTTAGAACTGAAAATAAAAAGACGATAAATTAAACACGATTAATTCTTGTTTAGAAAAAAGAGTTAGATCATTTCATGCATCATATATGAAGATATGAAAGATACCACTCTTTTAGCTATTTCATACCATAAACGTTTCATTATGATTTTTACTTTTTAGTTACTTATATGAACATATTCCTTTAATTGTCTAGGTGTTTTAGGAGGTACTTGGTTAGTTCTTTTTACTCTGTGGCAATCTTGAGAACATTAATGACGTTCTATGAGATTTATTTCTATTCTATATCTTTGGAAAATATGAGAAAAGGTCCCTTGAGATTTGTATCCTATTGTTCTAACTTTTTCAGTTCATAACTGGACTTGTTTTATAAAGCACAAGCTAATAAACATCTCTTAGGAAAAAAGATTTAGACTTGTGAGGAAGTTCTAGTTCCATTACAAGACTTGTGAAACGTGAATGGAATATGATTCCTCCTAAGAAACAATTTTGAGTGGTTAATGTTACCCAATCTGTATTACTGTAAAACCAATAAAGCATTAAATTTTTTGAAATAAAACCAGAAGCAGAAATTTAGTAGAAAAGCTTAGCGAAATAAATTCTGAAAAACAGTATTGGAATAAATCGAGCTCACTGAATGCACAGTGTGTCTATAAGGAAATTATTCCCCTCAACAACCCGAGGTGCTGGAATATTATCCTCCCAGGATAGAATGATTTAATTCACCAGCGTGTTGGTACCAAAGACACCGATGTAACAACGAACCACTCGAAGGCTGTAGAATACACTGGAAAATATTGTGCAGAAGAAGAAGAAGAAGATTTCTGAAAATTTAGTAAGTAAAATTATGGGATTCAAGGTGGGAACGAATATTGCAGGAAAATTAAAAAACGGATTTAAAATAATCCGGGAAAAACGGACCTGACCGAACCGGGTCCAAAAAGATTAATCAATCAATCGTTGACCAAATCCAAATCCGAAGCCGAAGTCGAGCCGAGCGAGCGAGCGAGCGAGCGGCGACGACAACGACGCGAGACTTGCCTTCTTCTCAACTCTTTAAGAGCTAGAAGAAGAGCAATTGAATATATACCCATTAAAATTCTTTTCTTCCTCCAATATGGGACAATGTCCCTTTGGCAAGGAGGGAAACTGTAACGACCCGACCGATCGTTTTGAGCCCTAGCGCGTCGTTCAACAGTTCGAGGCCATGAGCAGCTTCATTTCAGGTGTTATGACTTATAGGTGTGGTCGGAATTGAATTTCGGGAAGTTTAGAGTCAATTTGGAAAGAAAATTCTCATTTCAGAAGCCTTAAGTTGGAAGAATCGACTAAGATTGGATTTTTGAGTAAACGACCTCAGAATCAGCATTTGAAGATTCCAGAAGGTTCGTATGATGATTTCGGACGTGGGTGTATGTTCGGATCGGGTTTTGGATGATCCGGGAGCGTTTCATCGCATATTGTAGAAGTCAGCATTTTAGAAGAAATTTCATAAGTCTTGGTTGAAGTGCCTTTCCGTGATATTGATGTCCGTTTGAGATTCCGAGTCTGGAATAGCTCCATATAGTGATTCTGGAGTTGGGAGCGCGATCGGAAGTGAATTCGGAGGTCCGTAGGTTATTTTGAAGTCATTTGGCTAAAGATAGAAATTTGAAGATTTTTGAGAAATCCGACCGGAAGTGGAAATTTTGATATCGGGTCAGATTTCGATTCCGGAAGTTGGAGTAGGTCCGTAATGTCGAATATGACTTGTATGCAAAATTTGAGGTCAATCGGACGTGATTTGATAGGTTTCGGCATCGAATGTGAAAGTTGGAAATTTTAAAGTTCATTAAGCTTGAATTGGAGTGTGATTCATGATTTCGGCGTTTTTTGATGTGATTTGAGGCCTCGAGCAGGTCCGTGGGATGTTATGGGACTAGGTCGTGTGATTGGATGGGGTCCCGGGGGCCTCGGGTGTGTTTCCGGGTGGTTTCGTATCATTTCGGGCTGTTTTGAAATGGCTGATGTAGGTGTCTGGTGTTTTTCTTCGCGTTCGCGAAGAAGGATTTGGCTTCAGGGACTTTGTTCTTCGCGTTCGCGAAGGTGCCTCGCGTTCGCGAAGGTGCCTCGCGTTCGCGAAGGTGCCTCGCGTTCGCGAATAAGAAAAATCTCTGTTACGTAGGTCTGATTTGGGAGGCTCATATCTCACGATCCATTAGAAATTTTGAAATGATATAAAGATGAAAGTTGTAGTATTTTGTGTCTAGTTTCTATAAATATAAATCATTTTGAATTTGGATTTTTGTACAAAGAGTTATGGCTGGTACACTAAAGCGTGTCCGGGAAGATGAAGAAGAACTTTGTGTTGCATAGAGCTGACTTTAGAAGTTTATATCTAGAAATCTATAAGGAATTGGGAGAATACCAAAATAATAAATTTATATATCTTGGAGTCTAGTTTTCATAACATTAAACCATTTCTCATTTGATGTTTTTTGCAAAAGGTTATGATCATTATACTAGAGGCTGTCTGAGAAGAGTTTGGAATTGCCTTTCGAGATGTTTTTGTTTTTCGCGAACGCGAGGGTAGGTCCACGAACGCGAAGAAGACTTGCCTGGCGGTGTTTATGTTTGCAAAAAATGGGTTAGGCTCATTTCATCTAATTTCCTCAATGGGAGACGACCTAGGGGCGATTTTGGAGCTTCATCATCATCATCTATGTCAAGGTAAGTGATTCCCACCTATTTCAAGTTAAATACTTGAATAATATATATATATATATATATATATATATATATATATATATATATATATATATATATATATATATTTATTTTAACATGGAAATTCATGGAAAATTAGCGAAAACTTGGGTTTTGGTAGAAAACTAAGAAATTAGTATTTTTAGATTTTGACCATGAATGGGATTTGAAATAAATTATATATTTGAGCTCCTGAGGTTATGGGTAATGTTTATCTTCGAAAATTTTCGAATTCCAGGCACGCGGACCCGAGGGTGATTTTTATCGACTTTTCGATCGGGGTTAGGAATTGTTATAAATTGGATTCTAATGGATATTTGAGCATATATTAATGGATTTGCGTAATTATTGGCTAGTTTAGGGGCGTTGTGCATCAATTTGAGTCATCGGACGGGCTTGGAAGCCGGTTATGAATCTTCAGAGTGAGGTAAGTCTCCTTTCTAACCCTGTGTGGGGGAATTGTCCCCATAGGTGAACTAATTTAATATGTGCTACTATTTGTGGGGGCTACGTACGCACTAAGTGACGAGAGTCCGTGCGTAGCTACTATTATGCTTATGTTCGGGTAGTCTAGGACCCAAAAGCATGTTCTATTTGCCGTACTTGTAATCTTACTGATGAAATTACAAAAAATTAACCTTATCGAACTTGGCAAATGAATTTCTGGAAAAGATTTAATACTATTTTCATGACCATTAAAAGAGAAATTGTCATTTACTTGATTTTCCCGATGTAGTCGGGGTGGATTGTTGGAATTTGCATGACTATGTGTGACCGCTTCGCAATTTATATTCCGCGAGCGGAGTGATTTCTTTCACTACTCTCATGGGAGCAGGCCGTACGCCACGGCGGGTTAATAGATGCATCTATGGTTCAAGTTGTTCGACCCTTCGGCAGTGCACAATTTACATTTATGTTGGTTCGGGCCGTTCGACCCTCGACATTGCTTGCGCATGATATTACTGCGTATTTGCTGTGATTTTTACCTGATTACTGGCCTGCAAATTTTATATTGTCAACTGAAATGATGAGGATTTTAAAATGTTAAACGTGAAAGAAGTTGCTATTTATTGTTTCTACTTGTTAACTTGCCTATGATATCCATGCTTAGAGTCACCCTTGATTATATTAAATTGACCTCTAGCAAGTGTCAAATTCGACCTCTCGTCACTACCTCTTTGAGGTTAGGCGGGATACTTACTGAGTACACATTGTTTTCATACTCATGCTACACTTTCTGTGCATTATTATTGCACATGTATATTCATAGCTAGTGGCCCTGTTTGACGCAATGATGTGGCTGACTTGGAGACTTAGACGAGCTGCACCATCCGGAGACGACTCGCAGTCGGCAGAGTCCTCCTCAGATGTATTGTATTTATTTTAAATTTCTTGTCCAGTTTGTATTCCGGACAAGTATTATAGTACAATGTATAATTCCTAGAAAATTTTCTCATGCACTTGTGACACTGTGTTCTGGGAAATCATGGGATTTATTCACTATTCAAATTTGTTAAGATATTATTGTTTACTCAGTGAAAGTTCGCTAATTATTATTTCATAAAATGCAAAAGGAATGACTTCAAGAATTTTAAAATAAAGATTTAATTTATTTATTAAGTGTTGGCTTGCCTGACAGTGGGGTCCGGCGCCATCACCACCTTAATAGATTTTGGGTCGTGACAACGTGGTATCAGAGCACTAGGTTCCCTTAGGTCTCACGAGTCATGATCAAGTCTAGTAGAGTCTTGCGGATCTGTACAGAGACGTCTGTACTTATCTTCGAGAGGCTACAGGGCTATTAGAAGTACTTCCCTTCTTGATTCCTCATTGTGCGGTTTGATTCCTTTGAGGCTGATGCCTACGTTTGTCCCTACCCAATCTTACACGTCGAGAAACGCTTGCTATAAATCGAGAATTGAGGAATTGTAATGGTACTTTAGATATGGTGCGTGATGTTTTTCCATACATAGTTGGTTGGGGATATTGTCGTTGCTTTGCGGAAGAATATTATGTGGTTTTAGCTCAATAATTGTATTTCTGAGAGCTTGGAGGATATGCTCAGGTTGTTATGATTCTCACGAATGGTTATCGTGCAGTAATGAGGTGATGGTAGGAGGCCTGCCCATATGTCAGGGCCGAGAGTGACTTGATGGGAGTTCTATTCAGGGCGTGATTCCGAGATTTCAGTATTTTATTTCCGGCGGAGGAAAGGCAATTGGACTATAGATGTTCAAGTTTGGGTGAATAGAGTAATAAGAATTGGCGTTTTCAAGTGAGGTGGAATCTTCATATGTGATGTGATATTGTCGTCCTTGATCGAATAGAATGTGTTAAGTTTTCCGGTGTTATGATCTTCTATGATTAACCTTTGGGGCGGGAGATGGTGAGATAGTATTGATGAGGAGACTTTCAAAGATCGCGGTGTGCGGTGGTTCAAGATTGAATAGGTATTTCTAATGTTGATGGCTCGAGAATGGGATCTTCGGAAGGGGTTGAAGTTAGTAGCAATCTAGGTCAAGTGCTACAAAGATAGATATTGGCCTAAGGCAACGGCTGGGCAGCAAGGGATGAGGAAGGACACGTGGGAAGTGTCAGGCAGTGGTTAAATTTGTAGAAGGCCAGTTGTAAGAAGAAAAGTCGAGTAGCTGCTTAAAAGAGTTAGTTTGACCAAAGTGGGAGAGTGGAAGCGTAGCATATGAGCTCTGTGGTAAGATAGCTGCACATCTTGAGGAGAAGTTTGGAGTGATTTGAGAATTTTATTGGACGGTGATTGGGTCCACCGGCATAAATTAAAATATTGGCTATTTCGGCGAAAGATTGGGTATAATAGAGGGAAGTTGTTGGTACTAAGGAGGATGCAATGTGACTTTGGATTGGAAGGTGTTGTCGCATATTTAGTTGATGTCCATAAAGAGTGAATGTACTAGTATAGTTGGTGAATGGGAACGGGCTTAGGATGGGGTATTGATGTTGTAGTGATTGTTCCCCTTGCAGCAACATTGGAGGATGTCGGCATGTAATTTCCACAGGTAAGTTATCTCTTGTGAGCAGGCTAGTGGCCGTGTGGTTGCCAAGGTTTCTGCGAGGGATTCTATTGACTATTCGGTAAGAGGCCGAATATATGAATGTTGCTAGAGATGCAGAGTGTTCATGAAATGCGAACGGAAGAATTTCAAGGAATTTGGCGAGTTCATTATGTAGGATCAGGTCAATCTTGGTGGGTTCCAGAGTTATGTAATAGTAGCTTCAAGCTAAGTGGGAGAGGGTCCCACCGCCTATGATTTGGGTTGCATGGTTATCTACTGGTGAAAATTCTAGCTGTCCGCATAATGATGGGGTAATGTAGCCAAGGGAAGAGGGATTAAGTTGTAGTTTAAGCAAAGGAATTGTTAGGGAGTGCTATAATTGGCCTTGTTGACTTGTGTTCAGGCTTTGGGAAGATTCAGGGCTTATGCTTCGTACAGAGATGATTTGCAAGGGAAGTTGGTCAGTCGGGTGCTTTATTAAGATGGGTGTTTAGGTGCCAGCGGAGCCGTGGAGTTGATTATATATGGGACCAGGCCAGAGTGGATGAATCTCAACAATGGTTCTAATGAATTCAAAGGTTACTAATGCGGTGTTTAAGGGTTTCAAGCCCGCAGTATGGCTAAGGATCGGGCTCTTGCAGCAGATTGTGATAGGAGGCTCAGAATGTTCCAGGATGTTTTCGGCTTGCAGTGTAGTATTGGAGGAATGAGGGGAACAAACTCCGAATTTGTAGAAAGGATTATCAGGATGGGTATGCCAGTCAAAGATGTGAATATGTGTGCAAGGAGGGCATGTAACGGTTCATGGGTTTGAAAACGAAGTGGTCTCGTGGAATGGAGTCACTCAAGTTGAGTGTGAATTGAGTTGCTATGTGTTGATTGGGGTTATCATTATTCATTCGGTGAGTGCGAATTAAATTGAGGTACGAGATGGGTCGTGTTATATGAGCTTATGGAAAGTTTAATTGAATCTCACTGCGGTATCATGGCGGTGTTAGCGTATGGGAATTGTGAGTTATTGTTCATCTTGATCTATGGCTTGAGCCAAGTGGGGGATTCTGCTGTTGATAAGTCGATTGCGCGACTGAGTATCGTATCAGTTTCAATTTCAGGTATACGGGTGAATCAGTTATGTCCTGCAGAGGCGGAGTTTGAGGATTTGCATGTTTTGTGATTATGAGAATTCAGATGTTTCTCTTGAATTGAGTTAAGTAAAAGTTCTTTATATGATGAAGTGTTTATCCTATTAGCGGTTCAGGATTTATGACGAGATTCATATGCGAATGCATATTGGCATGTTGGGTGCAGTGAACGGTATGAAAATTGGAAGCGAGGATCAAGGTTGCGGTTTGGTGTTGACAAGAATGTCACGAGCTCGGATGAGCAGGAAAGGGATTTGAATGTTTAGGGTAAGCTGGTAATGTCCTCGACGTCTCCTGAGAGCGGTGTTTTGTGAAAGAGGCTTTGCATACTGGTTATGAATTCTTGAATTGCTTTAAAGCGTTTGTGTGTCCGGTGGTATAGAGGTACAGACTTGTTACCTAGCGCATAAGGTCGTGGAAGCGTATTCCACAAGAAGATTGTATGAGCATGAGCTGTAGTCACTTAATTGATTGAAGGGTTGAACCAAGTATGAAGGATGTGGTAAGATGGCTTATTTGAGAGTTTATTCCTGGAAGGCGCTCGGTTCATTTGGTTGTGGATTGTGGTAGTTTGTCCCGGCTGTGACAGTTGTTCTTGTGTGTTATGATAAAAGTGGTGTATTATGGACCCAGGTAAGGCTATTAGCCTAGTTCGGTGCCAGAAGGGTCGACTCGAGGTTTATGGACGGATTTCAATATGATTATGGGATCCATTTGAGCCAGGTGTGTTCATTTCGGTATAGCGCTTCTCATGGAGAGGTATTAGAACATAAGATGGTGTTCCATCTTCGTTCAGCTCATGTAATATTATGTTGTGCCATGTGAGTTGTGAAACAGCTTGATAATTTCTTAGGTGTTGAGTTTCCACGTAGTGATGGTGTTATGTGAGCAGGATAGCCCTTGAGATTCAGAGTATATATATCACACCTCAGTTGTGCTTGAGTTTTGTAGCGCATGGCTTTATCAGTCTCCCCATGATGGTATTATGCACTTAGCGTGCTTGTGACCGATATTCGATATTTTGTGGTAATGACCGATTTAGCTCGGTAAGTATCTCCTTATGTGGGTTTTATGTGTGGATCGGGAGGCACGCCGCCACTGGCATGTATTTGGATCGAGTTGTGTGCCGCAACAATGTGATGTTGAGTAGTCTTTTCCTGAGTCATTTATTTATGTATCATGTTCGAGTTATGGCCTATTGGCGCGTTGTGGTATCATGTGAGACTGTTGGTCATGTTTGGGGTGATTTGTTGTCTGAGCAGTTCATACTGGATGAGACGAGATTATTGGACCAGGGATCAGTGAGATGAGATTTTGTGAAGTGTATTAAAGGACAAATACTATTATTCGGTTCATAATGAGGTGATGATTCAGTGAGATGAGATTTTGTGAAGTGTATTAAAGGACAAATACTATTATTCGGTTCATAATGAGGTGATGATACTAGTCGAGAGGAGATATTTGATGATTGGTTAACTCTGTAGTTGGTTGTAAATTTCTACACCTCTCCTCCGTTGTGGTGGTATCGTAAGCATTATAGCAGGACCTATATGTATCTCATGAGGTGCATCGGGAGCATCAGATTCGTGAAATTTTGGCTATTAAGGTTCAAGGAATGTCATCGTGGTTAGATGATGAATTATGCGGTGCATGGTGCTAATTCAGCAAAGGTATGCAGTCATGTTCCGGAACATCGTGTGGTAGTTGATATGGTGTTCATATATTGTAAACAGGCATGGCAGAGGATTTCGGATGATGGAGACCTGGTTCTAAGGCCCATTGACGAAATGAAAGAGGATATCTTCGGATTTGACCGAGATGATGTACTCAACTAGGTTGTGCTACCACGGGCAGGTGCACGAGGTGTTAAAAAGTGATTTTAGATAACTCCAGAGCAATTCTGAGCACGTTCGAGGACGAACGTATGTTTAAGTGGGAGAGAATGTAATGACCCAGCCGGTCGTTTTGAGCCCAAATGCGTCGTTAAGCGGTTCGAGGCCATGTGCAGCTTTATTTCAGGTGTTATGACTTGTAGGTATGGTCGGAATTGAATTTCGGGAAGTTTAGAGTCAATTTGGAAAAGAAAATTCTCATCAGAAGCCTTAAGTTGGAAGAATCGACTAAGATTGGATTTTTGAGTAAACAACCTCAGAATCAGGATTTGAAGGTTCCAGCAGGTTAGTATGATGATTTCGGACTTGGGTGTATGTTCGGATCCGGTTTTGGATGACCCGGGAGCGTTTCGGCGCATATTGTAGAAGTCAGCATTTTAGAAGAAATTTCATAAGTCTGGGTTGAACTGCATTTCAGTGATATTGATGTCCGTTTGGGATTCCGAGTCTGGGAATAACTCTGTATGGTGATTCTGGAGTTGGGAGAGCGATCAGAAGTGAATTCAGAGATCCGTAGGTTATTTTGAAGTCATTTGGATAAAGATAGAAATTTGAAGGTTTTTGAGAAATCCGACTGGAAGTGGAAATTTTGATATCGGGGTGAGATTCTGATTCCGGAAGTTGGAGTAGGTCCGTAATGTCGAATATGACTTGTATGCAAAATTTGAGGTCAATCGGACGTGATTTGATAATTTTCGGCATCGAATGTAGAAGTTGGAAATTTTAAAGTTCATTAAGCTTGAATTGGAGTGCGATTCATGGTTTCGGCGTTGTTTGATGTGATTTGAGGCCTCGAGCAGGTCCGTGGGATGTTATGGGAGTCGTGTGATTGGACGGGGTCCTGGGGGCCTCAAGTGTTTTTCTGGGTGGTTTCGGATCATTTCGAGCTATTTTGAAATGGCTGATGCTGGTGTCTGGTGATGGTCTTCGCGTTCGCGGGGATCCCCTCGCGTTCGCAAAGAAGGATTTGGCTTCAAGGACTTTGTTCTTCGCGTTCGCGAAGGGTGCCTCGCGTTCGCGAAGAAGAAAATTCTCTGTTGCGCATGTCTGAGTTTGAAGGCTCATATCTCACAGTCTATTAAAAATTTTGAGATGATGTAAACATAAAAGTTGTATTACTTTGTGTCAAGTTTCTAGAAATATAAACCATTTAGCATTTGGATTTGTATACAAAGAGTTATGGCTGGTACACTACAGGGTATCCGGGAAGATGAAGAAGAAATTTGTGTTGCATAGGACTGACTTTAGAAGCTTATATCTATACATCTATAAGGAATTGGGAGAATACCAAAACACTAAAGTTGTATATCTTGGAGTATAATTTTTATAACATTAAACCATTTGTCATTTGGAGTTTTGTGCAAAACGTTATGACCTTTATACTAGAGGCTGTCTGAGAAGAGTTTGGAATTGTCTTTCGAGATTTTTTTGTTCTTGGCGAACGCGAGGGTAGGCCCCTGAACGCAAAGAAGACTTACCTGGCAGCGTTTAAGTTTGCAAAAAATGGGTTAGGCTCATTTCATCTCATTTCCTCAATGGGAGACGACCTAGGGGATATTTTGGAGCCCATCTTCATCATCTATGTCAAGGTAAGTGATTCCCACCTATTTCAAGTTAAATACTTGGATTATATATATATATATATATATATATATATATTTAGTGAAAACTTGGAGTTTTGGTAGAAAACCTAGAAATTAGTATTTTCAGATTTTGACCATGAAATAGGACATGGGATTTGGAATAAATAATATATTTGAGTTCATGAGGTTATGGGTAATGTTTATCTTCGAAAGTTTTCGAAATCCAGGTACGCGGTTCCGAGGGTGATTTTTATCGACTTTTCGATCGGGGTTAGGAATTGTTATAAATTGGATTCTAATGGATGTTTGAGCATATATTAATGGATTTGCGTAATTATTGGCTAGTTTTGGGGCGTTGTGCATCAATTTGAGTCATCAGACGGGCTTGGAAGCCGGTTATGAATCTTCGGAGCGAGGTAAGTCTCCTTTCTAACCTTGTGAGGGGGAATTGTCCCCATAGGTGAACTAATTTAATATGTGCTACTATACGCACGAAGTGACGAGAGTCCGTGTGTAGCTACTATTATGCTTATGTCCGGGTAGTCTAGGACCCAAAAGCATGTTCTATTTTCCGTACTTGTAATCTTACTGATGAAATTAAAAAATTTTAACCTTATAGAACTTGGCAAATGAATTTCTGGAAAAAATTTAAATACTATTTTCATGACCATTAAAAGAGAAATTGTCATTTACTATTTTCTCGATGTAGTCGGGGTGGATTGTTGGAATGTGCATGACTGTGTGTGACCGCTTCGCAATTTATATTTCGCGAGCGGGGTATTTCTTCCACTACTCTCTTGGGAGCGGGCCGTACGCCATGGCGGGCTAATATATGCATCTATGGTTCGAGCCGTTCGACCCTTCGACAGTGCACAATTTACATTTATGTTGGTTTGAGCCGTTCGACCCTCGGCATTGCTTGCGCATGATATTACTGCGTATTTGCAATGATTTTTACCTGATTACTGGCCTGAAAATTTTATATTGTCACCTGAAATGATGAGGATTTTAAAATGTTAAACATGAAAGAAGTTTCTATTTATTGTCGCTACTTGTTAACTTGCCTATGATATCCATGCTTAGAGTCACACTTGATTATATTAAATTGACCTCTAGCAAGTGTCAAATTCGACCCCTCGTCACTACCTCTTCGAGGTTAGGCGGGATACTTACTGAGTACACATTATTTTCGTACTCATGCTACACTTTTTGTGCATTTTTATTGCACATGTACATTCATAGCTAGTGGCCCTGTTCGACGCAGTGATGTGGCTGACTTGGAGACTTAGACGAGAAGCACCATCCGGAGACGACCCGCAGCCAGCAGAGTCTTCCTCAGATGTATTGTATTTATTTTAAATTTCTTGTCCAGTTTGTATTCCGGACAAGTATTGTAGTACAATGTATAATTCCTAGAAAATTTGCTCATGCACTTGTGACACCGGGTTCTGGGAAATCATGGTATTTATTCACTATTCAAATTTGTTAAGATATTATTGTTTACTTAGTGGAAGTTCGTTAATTATTATTTAAGAAAATGAAAAAGGAATGACTTCGAGAATTTTAAAATAAATATTTAATTTATTTATTAAGTATTGGCTTGCCTAACAGTGGGGTCCGGCGCCATCACGACCTTAATGAATTTTGAGTCGTGACAGAAACTCAAATATTTCATTTTCCCTCCATTTCTCATTCACCCTCTTTAAGCTACACCAAACTAAAAATTAAGCTCTACCAAGCTTAAAACCCACCAATCCCCCCACATGAATGGGGAATGACTATAAAATAAAGGAATGCACGGACGCGGTGTGTTTTACATGCAAAAATTAATTGTATCTGGATAAGTAGATTTCCCTTTGAACTTTCCGTAGTGAACTTATATCGGATATACTCGGTCATTCGGTAGATTGGATATCTTTGAACCGTCGAGCTTTGTTGTATACCTAGACAACATAAGTCACACAATCAATCCTTAACCATCTATGGTTCTCACAGTTATATTCGTTTCAGCCATGAACACCGCCTGGTTTCATGAGTGATTAGAGAATGGGCCTTTACTTTCATTCCCTTTGAAGCGGTTTACACTTAACACTCACATAGGTGATTCCTATACGTGTAATCCTAAAGACACACTATCTGGTCATATCCTGCCAGACTTAGCAAATCATTAAAAAGCTTTAAGCTTTATTGACTCATCAAAAAGACTTAATGCTTTACCTCTATTTTTGAACATTGGCTTTATCACGAGAATGGGTTGAGTTATTTGAAAATGTTGAACCGTCATTCATAACTTTGTTTGATATCTTTGAACCTAGTTCTTGGGATCTCCAGTCTGCTAGGTAGAGTTACCGCCATGATGACTTGTCTTAGACCTTAACCCCACTCCCTTTGATTATCTTTCAACTGCCTCTCTAGATAGGCCTTTTGTAAGTGGATCTGACACCTTATCTTTTGACTTTACATAATCAATTGTGATAACACCACTAAAGAGTAGTTGTCTAATGGTATTGTGTCCCCGTCGTATATGACGAGATTTTTCGTTATACATAATGCTCCCTGCCCTACCTATTGTCGCTTGACTATCACAATGTATACAAATAGGTGCCAAAGGTTTGGGCCAAAATGGAATATCTTCCAAGAAATTCCGGATCTTTTCAGCTTCTTCACCGGCCTTATCCAAATCTATGAATTCAGATTCTATTGTAGAACGGGCGATGCACGTTTGTTTGGATGATTTCCAAGACACTGCTTCACCCCCAACTGTGAAAACATATCCACTCGAGGATTTAACTTCATATGAACAGGTAATCCAATTTGCATCACTATATCCCTCGATCACGGAGGGATATTTATTATAATGCAAAGCATAGTTTTGTGTATGTTTCAGATACTCCAAAACTCGTTTCATTGCCATCCAATGTATTTGATTGGGATTACTTGTAAATCGACTCAGTTTGCTAATAGCACATGCTATATCTGGTCGCGTACAATTCATTATATACATCAAACTTCCCAATACTCTTGCATAGTCCAGTTGTGAGTCACTTTAACCTTCATTCTTTTGAAGTGCATAACTCACGTCAATTGGAGTCTTGGCCATTTTGAAATCCAAATACTTGAACTTGTCAAGTAACTTTTCAATGTAGTGAGACTGTGATAATGATAGACCTTGTGGAGTCTTGTGAATTCTGACTCCTAAGATCACATCAGCAACTCCTAAGTCTTTCATATCGAATTTGCTAGCCAACATGCGCTTTGTAGCATTTATATCTGCCATAATTTTGCTCATTATCAACATGTCATCATAATATAAACAAATAATGACTTCATGATGATGTGTGGCTAGAACTCATGATTTTTAGCATTATATACCTTGCATTTTATATGCTTTAATGATAAAAATACACGTCGTATGTGCCTAATGAGGTTTATTTAATGTGTAGGTGAATTACAAACGGAAGCCGAGCTAAATGAGAGAATAAACGTCGAAAAATACGCTCAAGAGTCGAAAAGGAGCGACCAAGGACAAGCCAGGCGTTAGCCAGGCGTTTAGCTCTTAAGTCCAGGAGGTTCCAGGCGTTATCCAGGCGTTTGGCTCTTAAGGCCAGGAGGTGCCAGGCGTTATCCAGGCGTTACACCCCAAACGCCAGGGGGTACCAGGCGTTACACCTCAAACGCCAGGGGGTACCAGGCATTATTCAGGCGTTAACCCTCAAACGCCTGGGTGTACAAGGCATTACCCAGGCGTTAACCCTCAAACGCCTGGGTGCACCAGGTGTTACCCAGGCGTTAACCCTCAAACGCCAGGGTGTACCAGGCGTTACCCAGGCGTTAACCCTCAAACGCCTGGGTACCTGCTTCAGTGAACCCCGAGTTTTAAAGGTTTTTAAGTGTTTCAAAGTGAGAATAGGAGTCTTTTACACGGCTAGGGTTTATCCTAATCATATAAATAGACCCAAGAACACATTTTGGAGGGGGGGGGGACGGTTTTTGGAGAGTAAATACACACACAAGATCATTGAAGGAGCAAGGATTATCAGTTTTCTTCATCTTATTCTAGTATTTTCAATTCATGCAACATATATGCAATTGTTTGACTACAACATGAGTGGCTAAGCACCCATTGTTCTGGGGTTGTGGTTTAGCGATGGATATTGTTATTCGACATTAATTTAACCTTGATTATAGTTCACTCAATATATGGTTGTTT
>ML345040.1:0-21321 GCA_005239505.1 Nicotiana paniculata | reverse complement strand
CCACATATATTTTTCTTTCATAATAATACAATTGTTTATACTTTATTTATTTATTTTTCTTTTATTTTCTTCTTTTTCTTTTTTTTTATTTTTCAAATGACTCTTACTTTTCCACACAATGCACCTTTATCCTTATTTCAATTATTCCCCTCAAAAATCACCCTACCACCCACACTTTAACTTCTCCATAATTCATCACATTTTCAGAGCTTATGAGAGGTGACAAGGTTCAAATATATGATCGATTCAAACAAAGGGGATATGGCTTGTAATGTGGTTTCCAAAGAAACAAGATTATAGGCTCAACGGGGTTAACTACGATACATAACATTTAGGTGGGTAAAATATAGATAGCTGGCTCTCAAAGAAATGCCTATATCACTTCCAAGACTAAACAAAACTTCCATTTCTCTTTTCACACACACGGGGCAAGTTCTAGACATCAAATGCAATGCACAGAATAATATACAAATTTCACACANGGTATTTATTCTAGAGTCAAAAACTGAGCCTAAGCGTCACAACCAAAGTATTGACTATTCTCAAGGAATTAGCACGTTTCGAGATATTGCTTCCTAATCCTAAAAAAATTAAAAACCAACTACACCCGGTTCAATTAAAAACCCTTGGAAAAGAACCGTGGTCCAAAGAAAAACCAAGGGGGAATTACTACATTACTTAAAACAAAAAACTTTTTGGTATTTTCTTTAGACTTACTTCCTTCAAGAAAACTCTCTAGGAGATCCATCGTCAGGAAGAGTCCACATATTTTTGAATTCTTTTTTTCTGTTTTTGTTCTACTTTAAAAATAAAAACTTACCAACAAGAAAAACTAAAACTACTAATAAGAACTACCTATTAACAAGAAAACTTACTAACAAGAAAGCATACTAAACACAACAAATATATACAACACCCCACACTTAAATCATGCAGTATCNTAAAAGGAAGGTGTAAGAAACTCCCTGGTCCACTAGTGTCGACATCTACTCGCTTTCATGCTCCTTTGAGCACATGCTTTAATCATTTTATGCCTCCACTTTGAACTTATGAATTGAACCCCAATTTTTGATTCTTCTTTATGATCATGCTCATGGGGTGGTGGAACAAATCTTCCTGGCCCAATAAAACCATGCAATAATCTGCGCTTCTTGGCCTTTCGACAAAATGTATACTCCCTACTTTCTAGAAGGAAGAATTCAAGAATGTAGGCATCTTGTTCTTTGTCCCTCAGCTCATCAAGTGGTTCAGATAACTCTATTTGCATATCATCATCCCATCACAATGCGAACAAATGGTTGGAGTGTGTACCAACATCCTCAACAATACTGACACTAGATTCAACAATGTCCTTGGTTAAATCTAGTATCTTTTCTATCACATCAGCATCCTCCGATTTCAGTTCCACCCTGGGTGATTATTCATTAGATGGCTCGGCCGGCGGGTTCTCACTTCTCTCTAAATGTAATGAATCAAACTCGAGAGCCTGTTTCCATTCCTCTTTTTCCTCAAGTTCTAACACCCAATCTACTAGTTCTTCACCATTCATATCATCCAGATTCATGAAACATTCATATAAAGGGTCCCCAACAGTCAGGAAAGCATCATCATTTTCTGGGATCATATTCACAGCAACAATAAGAGAGCAGTTGGCGAACTCACTGGGTCACCTCATAGACTTCTGCACATTGAAAGTGATTTCTTCATCATTGAGCCTCATCTTAAGTTCACCAGTCTCACAATCAATAAGGGCTCTGCCTATGGCCAAAAATGGCCTTCCCAAGATTATGGGAATTTCCTCATCCACCTTGTAGTCTAATATCACAAAATCAGCAGGAAATACAAACTACCCCACTTGAACCAAGACATCATCTAGAATACCCAACGGTCTCTTCACCGTCCTATCAGCAAGTTGCAGCAGCATGGAAGTGGGCCTGGCTCTACCAATCCCCAGTCTTTTATATATGGCCAGCGGCATCAGATTGATGTTGGCCCCCAAGTCACATAGAGCTTTGGTGAAAGAGGAGTTGCCAATGGTACAAGGAATTGTAAAACTCCCTGGGTCAGACAATTTTTCAACAATAGGACGTGTCACCACCGCACTAAAAGTTTGAATAAGGGTGACAGTAGCTAGATCTTGGAAGTCAACTTTTTTGGACATCAATTCCTTCATCATTTTAGCATACCCAGACATTTATTTCAATGCATCAATAAATGGAATATTTACTTGTATCTGCTTTAGCATGTCCAAGAACTTTTTGTACTGTTCATCCTTTTGGTATTTAGCCAGCCTCTGAGGGAATGGAGCTGGCGGTCTCTTTTTTCCAGTGATTTGGGACTGTTCTTTCTCAGCCACCACCTCAACTACCGGCTTCTGAGTCGTCTCCACCTTTTTTTCAGTCTCATTCTGTGCACTAGGTTCTTCTTCACTAGGTTGCATTGCTGCCTTGGTCAAGTTTGTTGAATCATCAAGTTCAATCGGCATGGGTACCATTGTATCGGTCTACTTGCTCTCATGAGCTCTTTCCAGTTCCAAGTTTAACTCTCTACCACTGCGAATAGTCACTTCCATCGGCTGCCTTGGGACCTGGTCAANTTGTTGTTGCTGAGGAGGGTAGTATGATTGTTGCTGATTCTGATGGGTGTAACCTTGTGGCCTCTGATACGGTGCTGCATTAACTTGTGGTCCCCTGACACCCATATTTCCACTGTCTTGATGTTGGTGAGGTGGCCTATATGGTTGAACTTGCTGACCCAAGTTCTGCCTCCCTTGTCTCTGGCTTCCATAGTTTGACACATAACTTATATTTTCTGGATAAGGAGGGTGATGACATTCTGCATTCCATTGATTACCAAGTGGTTGACTAATGCAAGATGTGCATAATCCCTCATTGGTTGTGTCAATGATGTGTACCTGCTGTTTTTGTCCCGATTCTTCTACCTTCTTAGTAAGTATACTCATTTGTGTTATCAAGGTGGCTATGTTCTCTGCAATGGTATTAGATGGATCGAATGGCACTGAATGAACTACAAGAGTAATAGGTGCATTCCTTGTTGTCCATCCTGAATTTTGTGCCATTTTATCAAGTAAGATTTGACTCTCTCTCTCCACGTTTTGCTCAGAAATGCTTCACCAGCTGAAGCATCAACATTAGCTTTCACAGTATCAGCCAAACCCATGTAGAAATGCTGCCCCAACATTTGCTCTAGAATTCCATGATGTGGATAGATAACCAGCATGCTCTTAAATATTTCCCATGTCTCTTGTAGTGTTTCAACTAGTTTTTTTCTGAAGCTCAAGATTTCATCAATTTGTTGAGCAGTTTTGTTGGGTGGGTGAAACTTGTTCACGAACTGTTTGACTAACTCCTCCCATGTGGTAATGTAATTGATGGGGAGTGAGTTAAGCCAAGTTTGGGCAGCACCAGTCACTGAGAATGGAAACAACAACACTTTCATTGCCTCCTGAGTAACGTTAGGTTGCCTCTGTGTTTTGCAGATTGACAGGAAGTTTTTCAAGTGTTGTTGGGGGTCTTCAATGTATGACTCTGAGAATAGCCCTTTGTTCTACAATAGATGCAGCATATTATTTGTTATCTGAAAGGACTCGGCCTGTATCTGAGGAACCAGTATTGCCGTGGACAAATTCTCAGTTGTGGGTTGTGCCCAGTCATATAAAGGAGCCTCTGCCCCTGTTTGAGCGACTGGGTCTACCACATCATCCCCATGATTGTTCTGGTTATGTGCATCTTCAATGTCGGTTTCAATTTGTTCAATTTGTGGTTGATGTTTGCTTTTCCGGTTTGTCCGGTTTATGGTCTTGAAAAATTTCTCGGGGTCTGATAAGGCTTCAATTACTTCACCAATCCTCGATGAGTTTCTAGGCATGCACCTACAACACTTAGCGACGGCAACAGCGCAAATTTATAATACCATTAATTCCCCGGCAACGGCGCCAAAATTTGATCACGCTCAACTATGTCTAATAAAAGACTAAACGGGCGTTGCAAATATAATCCGGGGTATTATGCCCAGAGTCGATCCCACAGGGAATTTACGTATCAATCAAGTCTTTAGAATACGCAACTTTTACTCAATCAATTCTCTCAAGACTTTTTAATATAAATTGGTGATGTTTTACTAATTCTACTGACAATAATAAGAACTAGCAATTACTAACAATGTGTTGTAAATAATGATGATAAAGGACTAAGGTTATGGTTTCCCCCGTTAGTGAATTCTTTCTCAGATATTTCTTATAGTTTAATTAGTCGTCTCTATCAATCATGACCACTCTATCTACCATAAATCGCTCTCAAGTAATTATGATAATTTACTAGACGCACTCTCTCAAGTTACGCTAGCTAGATTGCAATACAGTTCACTTTAAATTTCACCCGAGGTATCGTTATCTCTAATCCAACCTCTAAACCCTCGGTTATGACTTTCGTCTATACTCCGGGAGTGATGTTGTTCCACAACTACCTTAATATGTACTCTCTCGCTCAAGTAGATACATAATAAATAGGAACAGCTAATTGAGGGCCCTTTCAATAAACTACAACAAGAACATAGTTGAACAAATAGAGATTAATGAACAAAAATATATTAATATCACAACAAATTCATCCCAAACGGGTTCTACCAAGACCCTAGATTAAGGAATTTAGCTACTCATGTTCATAAGAATCAAGCCCAAAAGAAATTGCATAATTGAATTACAACGTAATGAATAAAAGAAGTAAAAATCAATGTTTTGTCACTTCAGTGGTTTTCTCTCTTCGAATCCTTCGTCTGCCTTCTGATCCTCTTTAAGTTGTGTTTTAGGGGTCTATTTATATGTTTATGAAAAACCCTAAACGTGTAGGAGACTTTTATTCCAACCGGGAAACACTTAAACTCGTCAAAAGTCAGAATTGACCGAAACAGGAGCCTGAAGTTTGGGCCCTGGTGCTTGGCTAACGCCAGGCTAAGGCTGGCATTTGGGCTCTAACGCCTGGCTAAGGCTGGCGTTTGGACTCTAACACCTGGCTAACACCAGGCAGGGTCAGCCGTTTGGGCTCTGGCCCCCGGCTATAGCCCGGTGCACTCCTCCTCGCCTCTTGAGCGTATTTTCAATGTATTTGCATCCATTTAGATCGGTTTCCATCTCCAATTCACCTACACATCAAATAGACTCTATTATGCACATAAAAAGTGTATTTTTATCATTAACGCACATAAAATATAGGGCATATAACATGTTAAACCATGAATTCTAGCCTCGCATCACCCCTTCTACTCTAGTATAGGCATAAATGACTTGTATATTTTTCCATTGTTTCATTGAGATCTACATTTAGTACAGGGCTTGTGACTATGGTGACATTCCGGGTTGTGGGAAGTAAATGTATATGTTGAGCAGCTACGTTATATCTGCTTGAGTTCTTTTTCTAGCTTTATTTTATTGATTTTGTCATGTTCCACAAATTTTAGGCTTACTTAGTCATAGAGACTAGGTGACGTCACGATACCTTTCGGAGGGTAAATTGGGTCGTGACAAAGGTTCAAGGAATATCATTGTGGTTAGGTGATAAATTATGCGGTGCATGGTGCTACTTTAGCAAAGGTATGCAGTCATGTTCTGGTACATCGTGTGGTAGTTGATACGGTGTTCATATATTGGAAACAGGCCTGGCAGAGACTTTCGGGTGTTGGAATTGGGTTCTGAGCTTATTATATGGATAAAGGAGGATATCGTTAGATTTGATCGAGTTAATGAGCTCAACTAAGTGGTGGCAGCACAGGTAGGTGCACGAAGTGTTAAAAAATGAATTTGGGCCCAGAGCAGTTCGTGGCACGTTCGAGGACGAACGTATGTTTAAGTAGGAGAGAATGTAACGACCCGACCAGTCGTTTTGATATCTAACGCGTCATTTGGCAGTTTGAGGCCATAAGCAGCTTCGTTTCAGGTATTATGACTCGTAGGCGTGGTCGGAGTTGAATTTCGGGAAGTTCGGAGTCAATTTGGAAAGAAAATTCTCATTTCAGAAGCCTTAAGTTGGAAGAATTGACAAATATTGGAATTTTGAGTAAACGACCTCAGAATCAGGATTTGAAGGTTCCAGCAGGTTCGTATGATAATTTCGAACTTGGGCGTAAGTTCGGAACAGGTTTTGGATGACCCGGGAGCGTTTCGGCGCATATTGTAGAAGTCAGCATTTTAGAAGAAACTTCATAAGTCTGGGATGAAGTGCATTTCAGTGATATTGATGTCCATTTGGGATTCCAAATCTGGGAATAGCTCCGTATGGTGATTCTGGAGTAGAGAGCGCGATCAGAAGTGAATTCGGAGGTCCGTAGGATATTTTGAAATCATTTGGCTAAACATAGAAATTCGAAGGTTTTTGAGAAATCTGATCGGAAGTGGAAATTTTTATATCGTGGTCGGAATGCGATTCCGAAAGTTGGAGAAGGTTCGTAATGTTGAATGTGAATTGTGTGAAAAATTTGGGGTCAATCGGACATGATGTTATAGGTTTCGGCATCGAATGTAGAAGTTGGAAATTTCAAAGTTCATAAAGATTAAATTGTGATGTAATCCATTTTTTCGATGTTATTTGATGTGATTTGAGGCCTCGGACAAGTTCGAATTATGTTTTGGAGCATGTTGGTGTAATTGGATGGGGTCTCGGGGGTCTCGGTGGATTCCGAGTAGTTACCGGATTAAATTTGGAGTTGAGAGAAAGCTGAGGTTGTTGTCATCTGGTGTGGCCGCACCAGCAAGGTTTTGGCTGCAGGTGCGGCTATGGTGTCGCAGAAGTGGAAAAGGGGTGGCTTGGCTGGGGGCCGCAGGTGCGAGGTTATTTTCGCACCCGCAAAGGCGCAGATGCGGACGAGAGAGCGCAGGTGCGGAGCCGGCTAGGGAAGGAGGAAGCTGCAGGTGCGAGAGTTTGGGCGTACCTGCGGGCGCGCAGGTGCGGGCGTAGTCACCGCAGGTGCGGAAGGACTGGAGGCAGTGCAGTGTTTTAAAAACGGGAAATTGGTCGTTCTTCTCCTATTTTCATTTGGTGTGGGCGATTGTGGAGAGCTTCAAGGGGAGATTTTCTTCAAGCATCACAAGGTAAGTTGTTCCAATTCATTTCAAGTTAAATACGTGGTTTAGGTACGGATTTAAGTGTGGGAATTTGTGAAAAATTATGGGACTTGGAAGAAAACCTAGAATTTGTATTTTTGGATTTTTCCCACGAATTTGAGCATGAAAATTAGAGTAATTATATATTTGAGTTAGTAAGGCAATGGGTAGGGTTTATCTTCGAGAAACTTAGGAATCCGGGCACGTGGGCCCGAGGGAAATTTGGTTAACTTTTCGAGTGGAGTTGGGAATTTATATATTTTGAATTGTTATAAGTATTAGAGTATATTTTCATTGGTTTGCACGTTATTTGGATATTTTGGGGGAGTTGTGCATCAATTTGAGTCGTCGGAAGGGCTTGGAGGCCAGTTATGATTTTCGGAGCGAGGTTAGTCTCCTTTCTAACCTTTTAAGGGGGATTTGTCCCCGTAGGTGAACTAATTAAATATGTGCTACTACTTGTGGGGGCTACGTACGCACGAGGTGATGAGAGTCCGTGCGCAGCTACTATTATGCTTATGCCCGGGTAGTGTAGGACCCAAAAACATGTTTTATTTGCCGTACTTGTAATTTTACTGATAAATTATAATATTTAAACCTTATTGAACTTGGAAAATGAATTTCCTGAAAAGACTTAAATATTATCTTCGTTTCCATTAAAAGAGAATTTTATCACTTCCTTGATTAATTATTTTCCTGATAAAATGTGAATTTAATGTGTGAATATGTGTATTTATGAGTACCTGAGTCGCATGTATGATTCGCGAGTAGGGTAAATCTATTATTATACGCGTCGCATGATCGATTCGCGAGCGGGGTAATAGATGCATCTATGGTTCGAGCCGTTCGACCCTTCGGCAGTGCATATTTATTTATTGATGGTTCGAGCCGTTCGACCCTCGGCATACTTGCGCATGATATTTGTTAAGTATTTCCTTTGATTTTTAACTGTTTACTGGCCTTGAATTATAAGTTGTCAACTAAAATGACGAAGACTTAAAATTTATAAATATGGAAGAAGTTGTTATTTCCTATTACTATCTGTTAATTACCTATGATATCCATGCTTAGTGTCACACTTGATTTTATTAAATTGACCTCTAGTAAGTGTCAAATTTGACCTCTCGTCACTACCTCTTCGAGATTAGGCGGGATACTTACTGAGTACACGTTGTTTTCGTACTCATACTACACTTGTTGTGCATTTTGTTGAACAACTGCATGCATATATCGTGGCCCCGCTTGGCGCCGTGGCATGGTTGACATGGGGACTTAGACGAGTTGCACCATCCCGAGACGACCCGCAGCCGGCAGAGTCTTCCTCGGATGTATTGTACTGCATTTTAAATTCGTTTTCCAGTTTGTACTCTGGACGAATATTGTATTACATGTATACTTCTTTCTTAGAAATTTGTTCATGCACTTGTGACACCGGGTTCTGGGATGAGTTTGGGATGTATCTTATTAAATCGATTGTTAAACCATCGTTACTTACTTAAGGAATTTTTATTCACTTATTATGTAATGAAATGAAAGGTAATAAAGATTTCAAACGTTAGAATAGTAATTAAATTTAACTATTTTGTGTTGGCTTGCCCGACATTGGTGTCAGGCGCCATCATGACCTTAATGGATTTGGGGTCGTGACAGAGATCATGCTATGCATTTAGAAATCATGCTTGAGGAATTCTGCATATAGAGCATTCTGTATTTTATATGCGCATAAAATACCATGATTTAGGACCTCACTAAGTCACACCTAGCTAAGCTAATGATGCATGAAAAGGGATATAAAACAGAGTCACATCTAATTGTCTTGCTCTTAATAAAACTAGTAACAATCTCTGCATAATCACATCACCTAGAACATCATGCTTTAGATAAAACAACCTCTAAACTATTCTAAATAATTCTAGTAACTATTGTGCATTCCCCCACGCCTAGGCAAGCCTTACGTAACAAACTTTTATAAAACTGGAAGACTGTTGCTTTGTGTTTACTGCCTAATGGTTAACAGGTTTCAAAATCAGTAGGCAAACTGATTAGGTCCTGCTTCTGGGTTTATAAAATTGAAACTGCGTATCTTCTGTGTTTTGAGATTCCATTAGACATCATGTTTTAGGATCCTACTTAATAATAATGGCCTTGTTTGTGCTTGAGGCGTGTTGTTTACATGCAATATTTGTGGAGGTAAACTTGAGCCTCTTAATTGCTTATTTCATATTTTATCTGTTCAAGTCTTATCTGTTCTTGCATGTCGCCTAGTATTTTCTCCTTTCAACCTTAGGGGTCTGTCTAGAACTGTCTATAGGTAGAGGTCCTAAATTCCTCCAGGGCCATTAAGCAGGGACGGGTAACAACACACATAGAGATCGTTAAAAAACACTTGCTTTAATAACCGCTAAGGGGTTGGAAATGGTAGATATGGATATGATATTTGGTGCGCTAATGCAACGTGTAGCACCTCTTCTGAGGAGTGATTACCGGGCATTGTACTGATGTGATCCTATAGGATAAACAACCTAGGAGCCCCTATTCCTTACATATGTGTGCTTAGATCATAACTCTTTCATAACTTTATATGTATGCATAGACTCTAAATATTTTAATCTTTAGCACATATGTGTGCTTAGACTGCGAATCTTCTCAAAATCTTTATTTGTTTACCTATGTGTTTTTATTGCTTATGTGCTACCTGTTTTAAAATTCACAAAGCTTGTTTGGCTGGGAACCACAGTTTTGGACTTTGAGGGGTGCCTAACACCTTCCCCTTCAAGTAATTTCAAGCCCTTACCCAATATCAGGTTATCTAATCTGTGTTTGTAAATAACCTTTAGTAGATGCCCTAACGCACCTTAAAATCGTTAGGTGGCGACTCTTCAATTCCTTATCCTTTCCCAAAAGAAAACGAGTTGTCCCAATAATGTCGAATACCCTGACCAATCTGAAAGGGGAGGAAAGAGGGGGGGGGGAGACACTGTCGAGGGTCGAACGGCACGAACCATAGATGCATCTATTAATGTGCCGAGGCGACGCGGCTACACATAGATTTTTTAAGTTATTATAATATTCTTTAGTTTTTTTCAAAAATATGAATTTCAAATGAAAACTTTCAAGTCTCGAAATCCTCAATTTCAACTCTTTTCAAGTAATTTAATAAGCATACTCGATCTCAATTCTTTTCAAGGTAAATAATAAACATAATAAAATAACGGTATCAACAAGGCATAATGTAAATCTAAAGTTACCCGAACATAGGAATAATTAGTAGCTACGTACGGATTCTCGTCACCTCGTGCGTACATAGCCCCCATGAATAGAAGCACATATTAACTCAATTCACCTATAGGGTTAATTCCCTCTTACAAGGTTAGAAAAGAGACTTACCTCGCTCCGAAATTCCATAGCCGGCTCCCAAGCCTTTCCAGCAACTCAATCTGATGTCCAACGCTCCAAAACTACTCAATAAATGTTCAAATCCATAAATATATACTCCAATACTTATTATAATCCAATTTACAATAATTTCCAACTCTGCTCGAAAAGTCGATAAAATCAACTCTTAGGCCCACGTGCCCGGAATCCAAAATTTTTCGAAGATAAACATTACCCATAACTTCACGAACTCAAATATATAATTTATTCTCAATTCCATGCCCAAATTCATGGTCAAAATCCAAAAAATACCAATTTCTAAGTTTTCTACCAAAATCCCAAATTTCGATAAATTTTCTATGAATTTCCATGTTAAAATCTATATATAATCCAAGTATTTAACTTGCAATATGTGGGAATCACTTACCTTGACATGGATGATGAAGATGGAGCTCCAAAATCGCTCCTAGGTTGGCTCCCATGGAGGAAATTATCCAAACGCATTTTTGCGTACTTATAAACTGTCAGGCGACCCTTCTTTGCGTTCGCGAGCCCCCCGTCGCGTTCGCGATGAATAAGATTCTCAAAAGATATTTCCAAACTCTTCTCATATAGTCTCTAGTATAATAGTCATAACATTTTTTACAAAAATCCGAATAATAAATGGTTAAACTTTCTGAAAACTAGACACCAAGATCTACAACTTTCATGCTTTGGTCATCTTCCAATAACTTATCGATTTTGAGATATAAGCTGTCAAAGTCAGACATATGCAACACAAATTTCTTCTTCATCTTCCCTGATAACCTATAGTGTACCAGCCCTAACTTTTTGAAAACAAATCCAAATGCTAAATCGTTTGCCTTTCTAAAAACTAGAAATAAAGAACTACAACTATTATTTGTGGATCATCTCTAAATTCGTTATAGATTACAAGTTATGAGGCTCCGAAGTCAGACCTGTGTAACAGAGATTTTTTTCTTCGTGAAAGCGAGAGTCTCTTTGCGAACGTGAAGAAAAAAATCCCATAAGACAAATCCTTCTTCGCGAACGCAAGGAACAACACCAGACATTAGAAAATCAGCATCCAAAGTAGCCCAAAATGGTCTGAAACACACTCGGGGCCCCCCGGGACTTCAACCAAATATACCAACGAGTCCTAAAACATCATACGAGCTTAGTTGAGGCCTCAAATCACATCTAACTTCTCTAAAAACACGATTCACACCCCAATTCAAGCCTAATGAAACTAAGAAATTTCAACTTCTGCATTCGATCCCGAAACCTATCAAATCAAGTCCGATTGACCTCAAATTTTGCACGCAAGTCACATTTGACATTACGGAACTACTCAAGATTTTGGAATCGGAATCTGAACCGGATATCAAAAAGTCCACTACCGATCAAACTTTCCAAAAACCTTCAAATTTATAACTTTTTTCAAATGATCCCGAAATGACCTACGGACCTCCAAATCCACATCCGGACGCGGCTCCTAAAACCGAAATCACCATACGGAGCTATTCCCAAGCTCGGAATCCCAAACGGACATTGATAACATTGAAATACACTTCAACCCAAATTCATGAAATTCTTCCAAAGTATCAACTTTCCACAATAGGCGCTAAAACGCTCACAGGTCATCCAAAACCGGATCCCAATATACGCCAAAGTCCAAAATCATCATACGAACCTCTTGAACCTTCAAATCCCTATTCCGAGGTCTTTTACTCTAAAATCAAACCTTAGTCAATTCTTCCAACTTAAAGCTTCCGAAATGAGAATTTTACTTCCGAATCAACTCCGAAATTCCCGAAATTCAGTTCTGAAAACGCGTACAAGTCATAATACCTGAAGTGAAGCTGCTTAAGGCCTCAAACCGCCGAATTACGCGCTAGATCTCAAAACGAACGGTCGGATCGTTACATGAGAAATTGGTTCTGAAGGCAAAACAGGTCGATTTGTCGCCCCCTGCACACGAGATATACGTGAGGCCTAATCAAAATCTAGTTTTGCTAAAATTATTTTTCATTTTCTGAGATCACCAGAAAAGTGTCAAAATAAATGCTTACCAAAATTCATTCTCTTTGGGATTTGTAACGTCCAATTTATTACTTTGTAACAACCCTGATTTAATTCTTGTAGCAGTTGTAGTTAATTTTTTGATGGCTCTATTTTAATTTCTATAACAACTATAGATTAATTCCTTCATCTGTAATTGTCCAACAGCTTTGCCTACAAAAGGTAGTCTTATTCTTGAATAATGGGACACAGAAAACACCTCCATCTCTCTTCTTCTTCAACCGATTTCTGGGCAATTATTTTGTGCAAATTCCAAACTTTCAGCCACGATTGCACGTGTTTGGAGTTTCTTTGAAACATTAGGGAGCGAACGGTCTTAACGATTTGCACCTAGTCGGGCCAAAATCGCTTTCAAGGCAGTGGGCTTTCCACGACACAATACTTTTGATAAGTTGTTAATGTTTCCTTCTTGTTCTTTGTCGAAATAATCTACTCATTTTTCTTACAATTTGAAAGTGATTTCTTTACATATAATATTGACTAATAGCTACCAGTTTGAACAAAACTTTTTGCTCTGTCAAAGCTTGAGCCTTTAGATTCAAACAATTATAAGTGATGGTCCCATAAACTTTTAATTTTCTTTGAACAATTATAAGTTGATTACGTTTTGTAAAATGAACCTCCTGCTGATGTTGTTGTTGGTTGTTCTAATGTTGCTACTACTGTTGTTGCCGATGATGCTTCTAAGAAGAAATACGAGAATGATAATAAAATTGTTCAAGGGCATCTGCTTAACCGTATGAATGACCCTCTCTTCGATTTGTTTATAAATTATAAATATGCTAAAGTCATATGGGATAGTTTGGAGAAGAAATATGGTGAAAATGATGTTGGAAAAAAGAAGTACGTGGTTGAAAAGTGCATCAAGTTTTAGATGGTTGATGATAAGCCGATCATGGAGCAAGTTCACGAGTATGATAACTTGACTGCTGATGTTTTGGACGAAGGCATGGATATGTGTGAGATTCTTCAGGCTAATGTTCTGCTTGAAAAGTTTCCACATTCCTGGAGTGATTACAGGAATCAACTAAAACACAAGAAGAAATACTTAAATCTCCAAGAACTGATCAGTAACATGAGGACTGAGGAAGCAAACCGTCTCAAATATGAGGAGTCTGAACTGCTTAAGGATAATATGAAATCTCTCTCTTAATTCTTCTAAAGCTAACCTTGTGGAATCTTCTAGTACTTTTTTGAAAGACATGTTTAAAGGAAAACGGAAGAAAGGCCAGAAGAAAGGACATGTGAAGAAGCAGAATTACTTCAATAAGCCGGAGGGCCATATTCAAAAGTCGAAAGGACCTTGCTATGTCTGTGGAAAATTTGGTCACAAGGCTTTTCAGTGCAACCAGACAAGGACACAGCTCAAAATAGGGAGGAAAAGCTCCAGTCCAAGCCAACCTTACTCAGGGTGGTGATGCCATTGATGGTGTGGTTGCTGAAGCGAACATGGTGACTAACAAGATTGACTCGACACATGCGCTTCAAGGAACCTATGCACCAACAAGGAGTTGTTTCACGACTTTGAAGAATCTGCTGATGGCGAGTGCGCCTGCATGGGTAACCCCACTACATGTGGAGTTATGGGTAAAGGATAAATTCTCTTTAAGTTAACTTCTGGAAAAACCTTAGCCTTAACTTTGTTCTGTATGTACCCTCCCTTCGTAGAAACTTAGTTTCTGGCGTGCTTCTCAATAAAGCAGGTCTTAAACCTGTTTTTAAATCTGATAAAGTTGTTATTTCTCGTGGGGAGACTTTGTTGAGAAGGGTTACCTTAGTGGGGGTTTATTTTTACTGAACATCGCTCAATAGATTTCTAATAATGCTAGTGCTTTCAATTCTGCTTATATTGCTCAGTCTATTGATTTGTGGCATGGTAGACTAGGTCATGTTAATATTGCTTCTATTAAAAGACTTAGAAAATTGAATTAATTCTTGAAGTTAATATTTATAATTTTTCTAAGTGTCTTGTTTGTGTAGAAACAAAACATACCAAGAAGCCTTTTAAGAATGTAACTAGTAGAAAGACAAGATTGCTTGAACTAGTGCATTCAGACTTAGTAAATTTCAAGAACACTGTTAGTAAGGATGGAAAGAAATACTAAATCACCTTTGTAGATGACTTTTCTAGATACACTATGGTATATATTCTTAAGTCAAAAGATGAGGCTGAAAGCATATTTTTGAAATATAAGGCAAAAGTACAAAATCAATTAGACAGAAAAATCACGAGACTTAGGTATGACAGGGGTGGTGAATATAGTACTAATACTTTATAAGCCTTTTGTGAGAAAATGGTATTATACATAAGGTTAGTTCTCCCTATGCTCCCCAAAAAAATGGTGTAGCTGAACGGAAAAATAGAACCCTTAAGAAAATGATGAATTCTATGCTTTTGAGTTGTTTTATCTGCATGCTATGTTCTTCATAAAGTCCTCATAAGAAGTTAGATAAAACCTCGTATGAGTTATGGAAAGGGTTTTCCCAAACATGATAGTTCTGAAAGGGTGGGGGTGTTTGATTAATGTTGGTCTACCGGATTTTAAACAAGTAACAGTTAGACCCAAGACGTTTGATGTTATTTTTATTGGTTATGCTCAAAATAGTAATGCCTATAGATTTATGTCTTTGAATGATAGTTTTATTTGTGAATCTAGAGATGCATAATTTTTTGAGCATGCTTTTCCATTGAAAAATAATTTGCCTAGTGATGTGCATAATAATGCTTCTACATCTATGTCTATTAATTCTCATATTTTGCCTTCTTCTAGTGTTACTGCTAATGAGCATGAAAATGAACTTAGAAGGAGTAACAGACGTAGAATTGAAGCTAGCTTTGGTCCTGACTCTATCACTACTTTCTTGACTGAAAATATTTGATCTTGATGTTTTGAGTGATGAATTAGTGTCAATCTATTTAATAGAATAATACCCTTAAACATATAATGAATCAATAAGGTCAATAGATGCTAGTTTTTGGAAAGAGGCCATTAAAAGTGAATTAGACACTATAGGTTCTAATCACGCTTGGGACTTGTCTGATTTGCCTAAAGGTGTAAACTCATAAGTAGCAAGCAGATATTTAAGAAGAAATTGAGTCTTGATGGTACAATTGAGAAATATAAGGTTAGACTTATTAGGGGTTTTAACCAAAAGAAAGGCACTGATTACTTCGACACTTATTCTCATGTGACTAATATAGCGACTATTAGAATTGTTGTTGCTTTAGACGCTATTCATAATTTAGTGATACATCGAATGGATGTTAAAACGATCTCCTAAATATTAGAGGAAGAGATTTATATATCTCAACCTCAGGGATTTGTGATCCAAGGACAGGAGAATACAGTATGCAAATTGAGAAAGTCTCTGTATGGCCTAAAACAAGCACCTAAGCAATGATATGAAAAGTTTAATAGCACATTAGTGGGTAGTGGTTTTGTTATTAATACATCGGATACTTATGTTTATTCCAAGATGATAGGAACAGATTATGTGATTATGTCTGTATGTGGATGACATGTTATTCTTTGGCCCTAATGTGAATGTTGTTAATGAGACAAATAACTTTTTGTCTTCTAAATGTGAAATGAAAGATCTTGGAGAAGCAGATGTGATTTTAGGGATTAAAATCAAAAGAACTTCTATTGATTTTTCGTTATCTCAGCCCCAATATATTGAGAAAATGTTGAAAATGTTTAATTGTTTTGATGTAGCACCTGTGAGAACTCCTTATGATCCTACCATACACTTAAGAAAGAATAAGGAATATGATATTTCTAAAACTGAATATGCTAATATAATTGATAGTGTAATATTTTTCATGAATTATACACGACCTGATATTGCTTATGCTATTAGTAGATTGAGTAGATGTACTCACAATCATAGTAGTGAACACTGGAATTCTCTTCATCATTTTCTAAGGTATCTGAGAGGTGCTATAGACTGGTGTTTGCTTTCTAATAAATTTTCTGTTATTTTAGAAGGATTTTGTGATGTAAACCGGGTTACTGACAATGTCGAAGTTAGCTCCACAAGTGGTTATGTGTTTACTTTGGGTGCATGTTCTATTTCATGGAAGTTTTCAAAATTGACTTGTATAACACGATCTACTATGGAGTCTTAAATCATTGTTCTGGAGTTGGCAGGGCAAGAAGCTGAGTGATTGAGAAACGTATTGGCAAACGTGCCTTTATAGGGAAGACAAGCTTCACCATTTTCTCTACATTGTGACTCACAGACGGCAATTGAAATTGTCAAAAATAGTTTTGACAACGAAAAAAGAAGACATATCTGCATTAGACATGGTGCGGTAAAACAGTTGTTGAAATATGATATTATTTTCTTGGAATATGTAAGATCCGAAAGAAATTTGGGGAAAATCCTTTAACCAACGTTTGTCAGGGAGAGTTATCCTTGAAACATTGAGGGGGATGGGGCTAAAGCCCATAGATTGAGGAAGTATGGTGGATACCTGTTTGTGGTCAAACGAAGCCATATGAGACCACAATATGCACTATATTTCCTATACCTGACGTGTGTTAGTGCTTTATAAGGTTGAACTCATTTTCCTCTTAATGATTCAATAGCCTTAAGGTGGTTTATGTGTAGATAGACTTGATGGAATCACTTGTGTGAGTGTAAAGGTGCGGTCACTTTTTATGAAAGACCTGAGATGTCTTTATAGAGCACTCATGAGACCCACGGTATGTGCATGACAACAAAAGCACTTTGTTAGTATCGCGGAGTTTGCATAAAATTAAAGATATATTATGTGTTGTGGGGATCTCAACTAATGTTCATTCAGTTTAATAGTACTTCACTTTGTGGATGTTAGTTGTTGCCTCATTTCACTACGTGTCCATTCAAATCGAAAGATATTGACACTTAAGTACATGTTCCTTCTTTTGCCTAGAATTGTTCTTATTCTATTTTGGTCTTTGCATTAGTAGGGGATTGCTGGTACTATTATACTTGACAATGCAAAGCCAAATATTTCTTTGTGGTCCCTTTTTTTTCTTTACTTCTTTGTCTTTTGTGATAGATAAAGTGTCCCTCATTGGTTGTGGAAGTCTATTTCTTCTCCTTATATTGAATTGCTCTTTGTTGGAATTGTAAAGAGCTAGTAAAAGGGAGTGGTCTCGCGCACATGAGAAATTTGTCCTAAAGCCAAAACGGATCGATTCCTCCTCCTCCCCCCACCCCCACCCCCACCCCCACCCATGTGAGATATACGTGAGGCCTAATCTGAGTCTGGTTTTGTTAAAATTATTTTTTATTTTTTGAGCTTATCAAAAAAGTGTCCAAATATATGCTTACCAAAATTCATTCTCTTTGAATTGGATTGTGTAACGTCCAATTTATTACTTTTTAACAGCCTTGATTTAATTCTTGTAACAGTTGTAGTTAATCATTTAACGGCTCTATTTTAATTTCTGTAACAACTACAGATTAATTCCTTCATATGTAACTGTCCAATAGCTTTGCCTACAAAAGACAGTCTTATTTGTGAATAATGAGACACAGAAAACACCTTCATCTCTCTTCTTCTTCAACCGATTTCTGGGTAATTGTTTTATGCAAATTCCAAACTTTCAACCACGAGTGCACGTGTTTGGAGGTGCTGTGGAACCTTGTGGAGCGACCGATCATAACAATTTGCACTCAATCGGGTCGAATTCGCTTTTAAGGCAGTGACTTGCCACGACACAATATTTTTGATAAGTTATTCTTGTTTCCTTCTTGTTCTTCGTCAGTATTATCTACTCATTTTTCTTACACATCTCATACCTTTGATAGTACAACCTTGAAACTTTATCGAATAGCAAAACATACTGTTTGAAACAAATTTTCGATATACAAAAAGTTAGTTGCAATCATAATAATGAAAAATAACAATTTATTGATGAATTTTTGTGGGCACAATTATGCTTGATTTTTAAATATTTTTCTCTGAATTATTCTTCGTGATTCGAGCATTTAAACAACGTATTCGAGTGTTTCTCGAATGTAAGATAATGTAGACTTCCTGCATTTACATGAAGTTGTTGATATATTTTTTGATGATATGATCAACAATAATCTTGTAACCTTTCTCAGTAGGATGATAACTATCCCAAAACAAATACTTTGTATCATCTTCACAAGTTCCACTGAATTTGTTGCATAGTTTTGCCCCTTCTATTGTTCCTGTGCCACAACACCCTTTCTCTACTTCTTCAAATCCTACAATCAATTCATAGCCTATCACAAAATTGATAAAAGAAATAAAAAAAGAAAATACAGAACAAAAGAGGAAGAAGCAACTATTTGGAGTACGTTTATTGAAGGTTAATGAGTATATTACCATATTTTTGGGGATTAAAAATGAGATTAAGTAGAGGATTATAGATATCGATGAGGACGAGGTTGGATTGAGGTAATTTTTTGGATAATGAATTAATTGCAGTAGAGAATTTGGTGTTGACCAATTGTGCAGCTTCGTTGTATTCTTGAGAACAAACTCTATAAAGCCCTCCAGCAAGTGTTCTTTGTGATGGCAAACATCCTATTGGTGGAATTCCTAAGATCCAAAATTTTCTTGCTCCCAACTTGTACAATTCCTTCCATAAGAAAAAAATAATAACACTTGAATCACTATATATGTAATTCAGTGAAAATTTATTTTAATTTGTAAACAATGGTATATACGGAATTCATTCATTTTCAGATCAGACAACTATAGTAAGAGGTAAATATCATAAATGATCACTAAATTATTTATTTATTTTTTTTCATTAAATTTTCACATAACGTTATTTCATCACACAAAAATCAAAATACTCTGATTAATATAAAAGAAAAGTCACAATGACACGTAAATATAACCTTCCGATGCATTGACAATTTTTTTTTTTGTTTGTTTAAATTACCATATCAGTACATTTCACATTTAGTCTATTTTTTAATCTAGTGAATGTCCGACTCTACTTAAAAAGAAGATCGAAACTTTTTTAAGAAAATGAACCGACACAACAAAATTTATGTGGATTTTATTAATAAAATTCACACAACCAACCTATCTGGGTTGTATTTGCTTTTCTTTCATTTAAAATAAAAAAATTATAAATCCATAGTTTATGTACTCAGCTGATACATTTTTCCAATTTTTAAATATGAATATGTTGTCTAATTTTTAAAGTACTGCAACAACAATCTAATAAAATTTTACAAGTAGAGAGGATGTTTTCGATAGACCATCGGCTCAAGAAGAAGAAAAGAGACAATAAACAGCAACAACAAAAACAACAACAACAACAATAACAATAACCACGATCCACTAAAATCTCACAAGTGGGGTCTGGTGAGGACAGTGTGTATGCAGACCTTACCACTACCCCGAAAGAGTAGAGAGGATGTTTCCTATAGACCCTCGACTCAAGAAGACAAAAAAAGACAATATATCAGTATTATCAACAGAAATCGTAGAAATATGCCGCTTATATATTAATTGACTCATACTATTATTTTCAATATTCTGAGTCATAATTGGTAAACATAAAATGAAAATAGGCATAGAGGTATATATACTAACTTTGAGAAAAAGCTTCGGCCACCATGAAATATGTATATGATTTAATATCCTGCTTTAAGCGAATTCCAGCAGTGAAGTAAGTATTGCTAGATCGTCAGTGCCAGCAACCATCATAAATAAGCTATTTTTCAGAATATAATTAGCTTCTTCTTCTCCAACTAAACTTTTCAGCTTCCCAATATATTCTATGAACTGAGATAATTGTGTTGATAGCGGTATGGCTGCCTGATCAACATTTAAAAAAAAGAAAAAGAAAAAGGGAGTACCAAGAAATAATGTTAGGAACGATTAATGTTAGCTAATAATCTGTCTTGTTTCTCCGTTACATGCCCAAGAAACATTAATTAAGAGGAGGGTTTGACTATTTTACTCTTATTATTTGTTTTAAGATATAATCTTTTTTCATTGTATATTATTTATTTTATATGTTACTTCCTCCAGTCTACTTTAAGTGATTTTTTTAGTGTTTCCACCAATATATATATTAATGAATTTACCTTTTAGCATTAATTAATAATGTATTTGACCATATTATCTTAATTTTATTCATTGAAAATACAACAAATACTCCTAGGTTATTTACTCCAAGAGCAACTGTGGAAAAAAGATGTTAATTCATTCTTAATATTTGAAAAAGTCAAATATAATGGACCACAAAAAAAGGCCATAAAATCATTAAAGTGGCCGTATCTCCATCTTCAAGAATCATTAATATTAAGGGTAAAAATATAATATATTTTGTTTTGAACTTCTAAAATAACAAATAATTTAAGACAACTATTTTTAAAAAGCACGGCAGATAATTTAAGACGGAGGGAGTACTAGACATGGTTAACTATAACTTTAACCGAAAGGATAAATATAATGCGTAAAAAGTTACCACGAGAGTAGCTGTTAGAGGATCATATCCACAACCTCCTGATGCAAAACTTACTCCAGTTTTTAGATCTTCAGTTTTCAAATTTGGATCTAGATAAGCCGGTATGAGCTTTTTTATTCCTAGTTCGTCCGCTGAAATTGATGGAAAGCGTTCAACTAAATCCAGTATTTTGACACAGAATATCGACATATATGTATATATATATAGAGAGAGAGAGAGAGTAATTTAACCTAATATTAGGTTATGAATTTCAAAAGTACAATAAGTTTAACATTAAGAACTTTAATTACTGAA
>ML345038.1:133248-169341 GCA_005239505.1 Nicotiana paniculata | reverse complement strand
TCTTAAATTTCATTGTGTGTGGAACTAACTCTTTGATTTGGTGAGGGCACATGATTCACGAAGTAAAGGTAATGTTGTTGACCTCTATGTTAGACTAGTGAGTGGATTGTGAATAAAGCATGGTATATGTGAGTCGATTATTGAGGCGAGGATGTCCCACCTATGTGCTTAAATTATTTTAAAAATTCTTGGTATAAGGTATTAAGGGATTTGCTTAATAATTTGTATGCATGAGTATAGTTTGATTGCTCGAGGACGAGCAAATGTTTAAGTGTGGGGTTCTGATGTGTGGCTAGAATTCATGGTTTAACACATTATATGCATTACATTTTATGTGCGTTAATAATGAAAATACACTTTGTAAATGCCTAATCGAGTCTATTTCATGTG
This sequence comes from Nicotiana paniculata, assembly GCA_005239505.1. Taxonomy (NCBI): domain Eukaryota; kingdom Viridiplantae; phylum Streptophyta; class Magnoliopsida; order Solanales; family Solanaceae; genus Nicotiana; species Nicotiana paniculata. Next base: position 168,951 of record ML345038.1, on the reverse strand, counting down.
TAGGTGAATTGGAAATGGAAGCTGAGTTAAATGGATGCATAAACGTCGAAAATACGCTCAAAAGTCGAAAAGGAGTGAACCAGGCTATAACTGGGTGTTTGGGCTGTAAAGCCTGGCCTAGCCAGGCGTTAGCCAGGAGTTTGAGCCCTAATGCTAGGCCTGGTCAGGCGTTAGCCAGGCGTTTGGGCCCTAACGCCAGGCTTGGCCAGGCGTTTGGCCTGTAACGTCTGGTCCCTAGTCCGGTCCAATCCAAATTTTGAAGGTTTTAAGTGTTTCCCGATTTGAATAGAAGCTCCTACATGTTTAACCTTTATCCCAAACATATAAATAGACCCAAAAACACAATTTTGGGGGACTTTTGCCATTAAAGAGAATTAATCTAGGGTTTTGGTGGAACCCATTGGGGATGAACTTATTGTGATATTAATATAGTTTGGTTGGTTGTTAATCTCTATTTGTTCAACTACGTTCCTGCTGTAGTTAATTGAAAGGATCCTCAATTAGCTATTCCTATTTATTATGTATCTACTTGGGAGAGAGTGAATATTTAGGTAGTTGTTTGAACAACACCACTCTCAGAGTATAGACGAAAGTCATAACCGAGGGTTTAGAAGTTGGATTAGAAATAACGATACTTCGGGTGCAATCTAAAGTGAACTGTAATGCAATATAGCTAGCGTAACTTGAGAGAGTGCGTCTAGTAAATTATCATAATTACTTGAGAGAGATTTATAGATAGAGTGTTCATGACTGATAGAGACAACTAATCAAACTATAAGAAGTATCCATGAAGGAAGTTCACCCACAGGGGAAACCATAACCTTAGACCTTTATTATAATTGTTTACACCATACTGTTAGTTAATCGTTAGTTTATTAATTTTGTCAGTAGAAATAGTAAAACATCACCAACTGATATTCAAAAGTCTTGAGAAAATTGATTAAGTAAAGTTTTGTATGACGTCTTGATTGATACGTAAATTCCCTGTGGGATCGACTCTGGGCATAATACACCGGATTATATTTGCAGCGCTCGTTTAGTCTTTCTATAAGACATAGTTGAGCGTGATCACCCTCCCATTCGCGAAGCTCAGCAAATTTGGGCCCATAAGTTCTTCTGCGTGAACACTGAAAGCCTCTCGTGTTCGCGAAGCACATCCTGCCTTAGCCCCCAGTTCCTCTATCTCTTCGCGTTCGTGACCTTCAACTCGCGTTCGTGAAGGCTTTTGTAGCTTATGCCTCGCAGTCACGTCCACAACCTCGCGTTCGCGAAAGTCAAATCCTAGTAGCCCTAAAGTTTCTCTTCTCAAAGGCATGAGATCCTTCACTTTTGTGACGGAGGAAACCAGAAACTAGCACAACAACTCTGAAGCAGCCCAACTTGGTCCGAAACCACCCCGAAATACACCCGAGGCCCTCGAGACCCCGTTCAATCACACAACCTGTCCCAAAACATGAAACAAACTCGATTGAGCCGTTAATCCCACCAAACAACATCGAAATCATGAATTGCACCACAACTCAGGCTTAATGAACTTTAGAACTTCAAACATCTACATTTGATGCTGAAACCTATCAAATCACGTCCGATCGACATCAATTTTTTCACACAAATCACATTTGACATTACGGACTTACTCCAACTTTCGGAATCGGAATCCGAACCCTATATCAAAAAGTCCACTCCCAGTCAAACATCACAAAACCTTCCAACTTTCGCAAAATGACCTACGGACCTCCAAATCCACATTCGGATGCGCTCATAAGACTAGAATCACCATACAGAGCTATTCCTAGTCTTGAAATCCCAAACGTACATCGATTACATTAAAGTACACTTTAACCCACACTTTTGAAATTCTTCCAAAATGCTAACTTTCCATAATAATAAGCACCGAAATGCTCCCAGGTCACCCAAAACCTGATCCGGACATACCCCTAAGTCCAAAATCATTATACGAACCTATTGGAACTTTCAAATCCCAGTTTTGAGGCCCTTTACTCAAAAGTCAAACCTTAGTTAACTCTTCCAACTTAAACTTCTGAAATGAGAATTTTTCTTTCCAAATTAACTTCGAACATCCTGAAATTCAATTCTGACCACACGTACAAGTCATAATACCTAAAGTGAAGCTACCCAAGGCCTCAAACCACCGAACGACACACTAGAGCTCAAAACGACCAGTCGGGTCGTTACATCAGAGGTCTTAGTCCTAACTTTAGCTGGTATAATCAATTTATTATGAGAACAAGCAACACAAGAAAATTCGTGAAGAATCTTCTAGTTCTCAGCATATGCTTATCTGAATTCTCAAATAGCTCATTTAAAAATGGCAAATGAAAACTTAAAGTTTATCATGGCACGTGCTATGTCTTAGTAAACTTCTGGTTTACTATGGCATAAACTTTTGCATTAATAAACTATTGATTTACTGTGGTTACTTTTGTATCAGAAAATTTCTTATTTACTATAGCTACTTTTTCATTAGTAAAACTTCTGATTTACTGTTACTGCTTTTGCATTGTAAACTTCTGGTTTACATTGATATATAATGTTGATACCCAATTTTTCCTTCATATTTTTACAAACTTCTGGTTTTCCTTCATAATGTACTTTCAAAATATCATTTTTGCATCATCACCAATTTAGAAGAGTCATATAAGTATTTGCTATAATTTTCATAATAGTTTAAGGCTTTAAAATTGATTTTCTAGCATTTAAATTGTCCAAATATTTATTAATTACCCTTTGAAATTATTTTGTGATGAGTTAATCATCCAAATTTATTATTTACACCCACATACATGTTTTATAACATTTTTACTTCATTTCATATAATGATATTTGTATTTTTGAGTTATTTGCACAATTTTTAATAATAGCATGTATTCTACAAATAATTTCATTTATTATATTATTTATGCCAAAGTAGAATTTTATATTTTTATAACGTTGAGTTATTATTTCAAACTTTTTTACAGCATAAATACTATTTTTACCATTTATTAAACGTTTTAATAATTTAATTTTTAATTTATTTAAGAGGGTTTCAAGACCTGGCCCAAAATAGGTTAATATTTCGGACAAATTCAAGGCCCAAATTATTAAGCCCACATGATCTCACCTCTCAGCAGCCCAAACCAACCCCCTTTACATAACCCGGTCGCGACTGATAACCTCCCCACATCCCTTTTGATCATGTCCGTTGATCTTAAATGATCAACGACGCATAATACCCTTGCCTTCTCCTTATATCCCCATAACCCAAACCCTAACTCCATTTTCCACTACCATCCGCCCTTAAAACCTTTCAACCCTTTTCGTTTTCTGAGAAACTATAATGACCCGGCTGGTCGTTTTGAGGGTATTAGCCTCGGTCCCTTATTTACTGCTTCCCTTGTATCATTTTATGCTTATGTGACTTACCGGGAGGATTAGTATTTGGTATTGGAGTTAAATGGGACACTTAGTACCTAAAACGAAAGCTTAAGTTTTAGGAATTTGACCGTAATTGTTACTATGTGAAGACAACTCCAGAATGGAGTTTCGTCGATTTGGTTAGCTCCGTTGGGTGAGTTTTGAATTAGGAGCATGTTCGGATTGTGCTTTGGAAGTATGTAGCTAAACTAGGCTTGAAATGGTAAAAGTTGGATATTTGGGAAGTTTGACCGGGAGTGAACTTTTTGATATCAGGGTCGGATTCTAATTCCGGAAGTTGGAGTAGATCCGTAATATAAATTATGACTTGTGTGAAAATTTTGGGGTTAATCAGACATGATTTGATTGGTTTCGACATCGGTTGTAGCAGTTTGCAGTTTTAAAGTTCATTAAGCTTGAATGTGATGTGAAGGCTTAAGTTTGTATGATGTTTTATGACTTATTGGTAGGTTTGGTTGAGGTCTAGGGGGCCTCCGGTGGATTTTGGATGGTTAACAGATTGGAAATTAGACTTAGAAGGTTGCTGAAGTTTTTTGGTATCTGTGATCTGGTTTCCTTATACGCGATCGTGTGGGATGGTCTGCGATCGTGCAGGCTAAGCTGGGCAGTGGAAGCTTTTGTTCTTCACGTTCGCGATCAGGAGTATGCGAACACGTAGTTGTGTGAAGTGGTGCTTCTCAAACGCGTGACAAAGATCGTGTTCGCTTAGTGTTTATGAGGCAGAAGCTAGGCCATGCTCTGTGTTCATCGTGAACGCGTGGGGTCGTTCGCAATCACGTAAGTCTTAGGGCCAGTGCATCATGTTCGCATGGAGTTTTTCACATTCGCCTAAGGTTAATTTCTGGGGCATCTGAGTTGTGCTTCATAATCACGAGGTTCTTTCCGCAATCGCGATTAAGAAGCATCTGGGCAGATTTAAACATTTCAAAATCGAGGGTTTGCCATTTTCTTCATAACTTGAGATAGAGAGCTTGGATTTAGGCGAGATCTTGGGGGATTTTCAGACAATCTTTTTTAATATCCACTACTCCATCGTTAATTTCATCATTTAATTAATGTTTTGGGTTGAGAAATTTGGGGAAAAAGTGGGAAAGCTCTTCAATCGAATTTTGGGGTTTTGATTGATATTTTGGTGTTGGATCTGAGTAACTTTTGTATGGGTGGACTCGTGGTTGAATGGGTGTTCATATTTTGTTACTTTTACCCTATTCCGAGACATGTGCCCTAGTTGACTTTTTGGGGCGAATTTCTAATTTCTTGCTAAAGTCCTGATTTCATTAATTAGACAAGTTTCTTATAGTTATATTTATGGTATATAATTGCTTTTGGTTAGATTTGGGCCATCCGGAGTCGGAAAGTAGAGGAAAAGGCATTCTTACTGATTGATTGAGCTTAGTTCGAGGTAAGTGGCTTGCCTAACCTTGTGTGGGGAAAATCCCCTTAGGATTTGGTATTGTTGTGACAAATTTGTGATATGTGAGGGCAGTGTACACGAGGTGGCGAGTGCGTATATGGGCTAATTATTGAAAATCCGATTTTTACTAAAGAGTAGTCTGTTATATATTAAATGAGTCATCACAACATGTGTAGTTATCCTGTTTAGCCTAGTATCACATGTCAACGTCTCTTAAATGCTTATTTGAAATATGTGCAACATATTTAGTAGAATTCCTGTTTTTCCTTTATTTGTATTTGTCTTAAACTCTAGGATTCTTGTTGTTATTTGTTTTTCCCATTGGATTCGAGCTGTGTGTTTACTTTTGGGACTATGAGGCAATACATCGGGAGGTCCCCTTCATATTTACCTTTTGAACTACGATGTGGTACCTCGGGAGATCCCCTTGCATATTTACTTTTGGGACTACGAGAAGGTATCTCGGGAGCGCCCCTGTTGTTTACCTCTATGTGCTGTGTTGTTACTTTTCTATAAATTCTCTTTGTTAAATTCTCAGTCTTTCATCACGTTGTTATATCTTCTGTCTTATTATTATATCCCAGTAGGGCTCTGGCCTGACCTCGTCATTACTCTACCGAGGTTAGGCTTGATACTTACTAGGCACCGTTGTGGAGTACTCATGCTACTCTATAACACATATTTTGTGTGCAGACCCAGGTACCTCTTACTAGCCCCGCTACTAGTTGAGCGTACTTGCTGCTGCTTCGGAGACTTCAAGGTATATCTTCTAGCATCCGCAGACCTCGAAGTCTCCCTATATCCCTTTTATGTTTTCCTTCTTTATTGTCCTAGATACAAATGTATAGAGACACTTAGAACCATTCCTTAGAGCTTGTGACTGCTACCGGGTCTTTGGGAGATGTTTATACTCAGTTTTTTTTTTGTTTTACTTGTATATGTCGAGCGGCAGTTTTCGGCTTTACTTATAAATATACTAATGTTGTTAAGGTTTAGTTGTTAATTCTGTTGTTATTTAGTTATTCTATAATTGTTAGGCTACCTAGTCTTAGAGACTAGGAGCCATCACGACAATTTACAGAGGGAAATTTAGGTCGTGACAGAAGTCCAAGTAGACGCCTCTTAATTTCTCTCTAATTCAAACCTAAAAATGGAATCAATCCATGATTCACTTACCTATTTTCTGATACTTTGCTATTGTATACTTGTTTGTGGTGTTACTTCGTTCTTTCCCTATTTTTAGAAAGAATTACCTTTCAAGAGAAATCCAGTTTGACTCTGATTTTGTGAAGATCGGGGCGATATTTTGTCTATATACACTCTACAATTAATGATTCTTGCATTATCGGTCTGATTTATGGTCGTTGGACCCAACTAAGGTTTGAAATTTTTGTCATCTCTTTTAGCGGCTCTGTTACTACTTGCATGTGATCTTTCCTTCTTTGTTTACGTTTATTTGATTATTTTCCATGTTGGTTCATCCTAACCTATCATTATATAAACCCATCACCCAATTCCCCTAAAACGGACCTGAATGGCTGCTAGTACTCTCTCACTCTCGCTCGTTCTACAATTCTAAATTGAGGCCTTGGCCGGCTAAAATCCAAGGCCACCGGAATTCGATTGTTGCTCTTTCTCTGTGCGAGCACTGTCTGGGGTCCGGAGTTCACTCGAAACCCTTGGGAACTATATCACATTGGGATTTTGGGAGTCCTCCTGTTCTTTCTCTACTACTGATAATTGAACTACTATTGGCACTTGATTTTCTCCTTTACTTGCTTGTTATTCTGCAAACAGCTGAGTACCTTGACTCTTGCCATCCTTTTTTTTTCTTTTTCTTTTGTTGTTTGAACTTTTGTGAACCAATATGATTCCAATATCATGTTATCTTCGTCTACAATTCTATTTACCTTGAAGCTATTCTGCAGTTCTGTAGTTTAGATATCCAAACTTGCCTAAATTCTAAAGTTTGATAAATGTTTATTATATGTGTTCAACATGAATGAATTCTAACCATTATGTTATTTATACCTGTTTCTTGTTATGAGTTATGCCTTAGATTCGTGTGAGAGACTAATTCATGCCCAGAATTTGTTAAAACGAGATACTTTTTATTGAATTCCTTCATGTACAATATGCTAGAGTCATTTCATGATACCAGTATTGTCCCAACTAGGTATTCTTGTTGTTTGTAAACTCCAATGTTATTATGTTCATCTTGATTTTTTATGACTGCCAGGATGAATTACAATATTTTTAGCCGATTCTTCCATATGGTCAACTGGGATAAGTCCTGAGGCTTGTTTGACATGTTAGTTGGTATGCTTTCACCTACCATGAGTCCTTGTGTTTTCTTTAAGTTTCTTCACCTTGTGTTGCGACTGATACCTGCCTGGTAGACAATATGTTAAGCTTCTCATGTTAAAACTAAGTGATTGTTTCCTCATGCCCACTCATCTGTCTGTTATCTGCTAGCTGCAAGTTAGCTATAATCATGTCTTTCTTAGGCTCCTATGTTTAAGGCTTTTCTAGTACTTTTATTCCTAATAAAGACTCCTCTAAATGTCCTTGTTAAGACTCATATGTTTAAGAGTCCCCTTTAGGTTAATTCTGAACCATGCTCTACTTGAAAATGATATTATTGTTGGATAACTATCTCTTAACTTGTTCTTTGGGAAATATAGCTTGTATCTATCCTATATGTGCTATATCTGCTGAGACCTTGTGTACCCTGCCTGTGTGCCTCTGGTTTGGAAGATCTCTATTAGCAATAACCTTAAGGGTTAAGTGCTTATATTTCAAAGTTGTTAAATTGTCCTAGCCTATAGATTATCACTTGTTATTACGGTTGGTTTGGTACTAAAATGGGTTAGCAAGGCAGTTGTTTGGGTATGTTTGCTGGGATAGTTTGGTAATGAGAGTTGAAGCACATCAACCGCCATCTAGAGTGTGAGCCGGCTCATCCACACAAGGTTCCAAGCTTAGTTGAAGGCCTAGTAGCGCCCTTGGGTATTTTGTATTTATGTTAGCCATATAGTGATCCTAGTTGGGCCTGTGATCATTCTATTTAGCTTGTAATTATGCTATTTGGGTCTGTAATAACAAATGATGGGGAAAATTACTCAAAAAGGGGTCGGGGTACTCTAATTCTTGTATGAAAGGTAGAAAACATGCCTATGGGATCTAAGCGTCTCATTTTACTCAACATGCTCTATTTCTTTGTGTTGTTAGATAATATGCCTATAGGACTTGTGTGCTTCACTTTTTCACATGCTCCACTTCTATACGTTATTAGTTGCCTATTTTATTCTAACATCATTCGTTATTTTTTTAATTTGCTCTATTTCCATGTTTTAGATATCATGCATATATGATCGCGTTAAGTGACAAAGACTTGCGTCTACTGATATTCATCTAGATATCATGTCTATAGGACTTTAATTGATTAATTAAACTGCCATTGTTTCCATTCTTATTGCACTACCCGCCTAGAAAATATGCCTATAGGGATAAATTGTTATAAAATCAATTTCAATTGTCAACCATTAGAAATCCTGACTATAAGATGTTTTTACTTGTTTTGGACCGTATGATCAACATCGCCAACCTTGGGGTTTTGAATAATCTTATTACCTCCTTGCACGAATAATATAAAATGTCATGCCTATAGGTTGGTAATGCCTTAATATGCAAATTTGTTATCCTATGAGACATAACGCTACCTGCACACTACTAGAAATCAAAATTACCTAGAAATCATGCCTATAGGATTTAACGACTATAATGCTTCTCAACTCTGGAATTGGCTATTGCCTAATCTGCCGCGTGCATTCTCTGTTTATGTGTGGGGTTAACTTGAGCCTTTTATTGCATTCATGTGAAGTCCTATATGTTTTGAATGTGTGCTAGTTTTACCATTTTTGAGCATCCTAAGAAGAGTCTAGAACCACCCAATAGTAGGTCTAAAGCCTCCTGGACTATAGGCATGGAACGGGTAGTACACGCGTTGGAGGCAACCTAGAATTGAATTAGAGCGTCTTTATGTAAACAATTTTAACATGGTAATTTGGTAGCAGGAGATGAAAGTCTGTGACCGCTGAATAATGAGCAACCCTTACCTCAAGGGAGTTGCAAAGTATTATTTATGTTGCACGGGGTGATCCTTTAGGCTAAAAAACATAGGACCCCCCTCCTTTTATATGTTTTTTGTTCACATTTAGTCATCAAAGGTAGAATAGTTAAGTCGTACCTTGTAACCTCAAAAGACTTGTATATATAGTTTAATTGTTGCTCGATTTCCTTTACAATAGAACCTTTAAATTCCATGTCTTCCATCACTTATCTGATCACTTAGCTTAATTATAATTGAATAATTGTGGACCTCGAAGAGAGCCTAACACCTTCTCTACGGGATAATTTGAGCCCTTACCCATCCTTTGTAACACGGACTAGTCAAAACAGAGTTATTTGCAAATAGGTGTCCTAACACACCTTAAAATTCGTTAGGTGGCGTCTCTTCTCTTAATACCTCCTTTAAAAGATTTGTCACACGTCAAAGCTCACCTTTCGCGAGAAAAAGGAGCGCGGTAGCATGGAAAATCTGCTGTGGATATACTTAGGCTCTTCCCATAACAAAGTTGACTTATATGGACTAACGGTTGTATTTGATGACATGTACATCCCTTCCGTTATCTTTCTTTATTTGTTTAATTTTCTAGGAAATGTACATCATTTCCCTTATCTTCCTTTTTTTGTTTAATTTGCTATTACATGTACATCATTTCGCTATTCTTCCTTTATTTGTTTAATTTGCTAGAGCATGTACATTTCCTCCCTTATTTCCCTTTATTTGCTATGACATGTACGTCCTTTCCCTGCTTCCTTCGTCTAAGACATCTATATCATGACTCTCCCATCCATATTTCTCTATCTGCTTCATTATGTTCATGCACATTTTCATAAGTTAAACTAACTTTTTATAAGTTGGTATTTTACCAACTTATCTTGTCTTTAACCTTAGATTTTTGCTATGTTTGAGTGGTAAATGTGTTTAATCTCGTTTAATTCTAATTTATAGGTCCTATGTGATTTAGAAGTGATCATGAAAACCAAGTGAAAACGAGTCAAAAAGAAGTTGAAAAGAAGAAAATCTGGAAAATGGCCTCAAGTTTCGCAATTGCGACATATTTGGGGGAAATGCGAAGATAGCAGAATTGGCAATTGTGATTAACCAATCACAACTGTGAAGTAAACCCAGTCAAGCAGAGTTCGCAAATGCGAAAAAGAGATCGCAAATGCGAGGTCAAACCAGACAGTCAACGTTCATAAATGCGAAGTCTTTATCGGAAATGCGATAGTCAACTGTGAAGTCCTAGTTCGCAAATTCAAACATATCTTCGCAAATCCTAAGATCGCGCTTCAGTTCTGGGTACTTCTGTAATTTCACATTTTTTGGCCCCAAACCATTTAATACACGACCTAGCTCATCTGTAAAAGATCTTTGGCTTATTTTTCAGTTTTTAGACTAAAGAAGACAAGTTTTGGAAGCTAGGGTTCTTGCACACACACTTGGGTCTTGAAGATTTGAAGCTTTTGGTTGAGAATTCTTACTCATTTCTTCACTTTTCTTTGTATTGAATATTTAAGGGTGTAGTATTTTTTCCAAAACGTAAATCTTTTTTATGGAAATATTAATATTTAAAGTGTGGACTAAATATCTTGTTGTGCTTATGTATTGAACGTTTTTTTAGTTATATTGAAGTAAGTTGTTGTTTCTTTAATTATTCTTGTTCTTTAGTGTTTCCAAAGGGATTATCTAACCCTAGGACTCACCCATTAACCTCGAATTAATTTTGGAAAAGATAATTTGGGGTTGGGAAAGATTAATTAAGAAGAACTTGAGGCTTTAACTCTCATTTTATAGATTCTACCTAGGGATAAGATTGAACTACTTGTAGCCATATTCGGGTGTGCTTAATCTCTTAATTGTTTTAGGAATAATTCAATTAGGAAGTCTTGTTATTCTTCGGAATAAGCTAATATAGAATTGTTCCCCGAGGCATATTAACATAAACTCGCTCATATTTGTAAATTCTTGAAATACATTGGATCGTTACTTGAGTGTAATTCCCGGTGCATCCATACTTGCAGCCATTGATCATTTTACTTGCTTTCTAGGTTAGTTTACATTTTCGCAATTATTTATAAATCTTTTATCAAAACCATTCTAAATGTTTGGCTTAGCATAATAAGTGACAATTCTCTTACACGCCTAATCGCCTACATATTGTTCTCTATTAGATTCGACCCCGACTCATAGTTGGGTAAATTATATTGCATGTGATTGTGTCCATTTACTTTTAGTATATTTGGACATCATCAAAATTGGCATCGTTGCCGCGGACAACTTGATAGAGCCGGGAAAGCCTATTAATCAATTAAAGAAAAGAGGAGAGGGCGGCGCCGTCAAAAGAAAAAAGAGAAATTTGGGATCTTCTTCTCAGACCAACCAGGGTAGCCAACCTTCATATTCTACAGGAGGACCATTTGTTATGCTTTCTGAGGAAATGTGGCAGATTCGCAACCTAGTAGTTGGCCTTCCACATGGACCTGGGGAAACATCTGACGGACCCTATCCATACATTTCAAAAGTATCTTGATGATCAGAAGAAGCAAGGGGATCACCTTAAGAAGCCAGAGAAGGCATATACTGATTTGGCCATGGCGCACGACAATTTGATCACTTTTCATGACAAACTGGCAAATGCACACAGTAGGATGAAGAAAAGGGAGAAGAAGAGAGATAAATTCTTCACCCGCGTGTGGAAGGGTGTGAAGGGGGATATGGAAAGTTCTAAAGCCTCAAGAGCCAGTGCGATCAGCCGAGCCGGAAGATGATGATGATGCTCCAGTTCATTGGTCTGAGGAAGAAGAAGAGGACGATGCGATTGAGTCCGATAGTTAGGAGAGCACTTGATGCAGTATTCAGGGAGCACTTTCCACCATTTTACTCTATTTTATTAAGTTGCATTTTGGGTACATTGCAATATTTCTAGATGGGGGTGGTTTTTGTATAATTGTGCATATGGTAGATTAGTACTTTGTTTTCATGTGATGTTATTTTGTTTTCATGTGATGTGTTATATTAGTATGTTTACTAGCTTCTTGAATTTTTGTTTATATATAAAGTATGTTTTATTGAACTTATGTCTATTAGCTTCTTGATTATTTTTTTATAGTATGTTTTATTTTGGCGGCGATATCATCGATTGTCTTTTCACCACGGTTCTTTTTCCGAGGATGCCAATTTCTTTTTGAACCGAGTAACTTTTGGTAAATTTTTGTTTCGACTTTTCCCGGTGATGGATATCTAGGTGACTTTCTTAAGGGAATTAGCCTTGTAGTTTAGACATAGTTTCCGTTAATTTAGGAAGAATAAGTTGTATGAGTTGGGGTTGGTGCCCATTGGCCAAATTGTGGCTTTCTTGGTACCAACATGATTTAAACCTTGGCATATGAATTCTTGATCTTTGAAAAAGAAAAATGATTGAAGTAAACATCATTGTCATGACTTTTAGACTCAATTTTTGGCTCTTTGATTCACTAAATAGCTTCTTAGGCTATATGTGACTTCCTTGAGTTCATTGGTTTCAATTGAATTTTGGATTTTTCTTCCACTTGAGTTTTCGTGTTCCATGTGTGGTGACACGTATTGTGAGTTCTTTTGCATCATTTTTAGTCAAGAACTTGCCCGAAATGTGCTTCAAGGCAAAATCCTAGACTAACTTGGGTTGAAAAATGATGTTAGGCCTTCCTTGGACCGCTATTGTACCCTAAATTACCTACTCTTGCTTATTTTCCCTAGTCAACCCCTTTTGAGCCTTTAAGCTATCATTCTTGATTGATTTTCTTTTGGCACCCTACCTCCCTAAGTACTTTGAAGTATAAACATTGGCGAAAAGCCTATGTTTGGGGGTGAAGGTTGGAAAAGTTGTGATGTGAAAGTTGCTTAAAAGGTGAAAGGTAATAAGAAAATAGAAAAAGAGTAATACTTGGAAAAAAAAGAGGAATTGCGAATAAATGGAAGACTAGGTGATGAAATAAAAAATGAATAAAGGGTGAAAAAGTTCTTGAAGGAAGTGTATTTTGATTGTTGAAAAGTTGTAATGCTTGGGGAGATTTTGAGTCACTCTAACAAAAATTGTGCCCTACCTTAAAAAAAAGCCTAAACTACAATACTTTATTTCCTAATTGATATTGAACAAAGTTTGTCTACATTAGTGGATAAATACATGAAGGACAAGCCTATGATACTATTTGTGTTCATTTGAACATTTTTGTGAGAGAGAGTTAATGCTTTTCATTTGATATCCCATTTATGTTTTGAATTGAAATTTATGAGTGTGGGATTCTCTCTTAAGTGTGAGGGCATATGGGATTTGAGTTGTGAATTTAATCCCATTTCCAATTGGGAGGAATGAACAAGGGAGGATAATTGTGATAGAGAGGCAAATTTTGAAGTTTTAGTGTCATGACTTGATTACTACTTTGATTTACATAGTGTTTGAGCACTTGAAATTTATTTTTGGTATTTCATATGCTTTGGGTTAATTGTTGGTACCAATCAAAGTCATGTGTTTATGATTACAGTAGACCTTTTTGACTTGGCATGATATTGATGCACTATGGAAGTAAATACTTGGAAAGAGACTTTATTGCTTTCTGTGACGACCCGGCTGGTCGTTCCGTGAGATTAGCCCCGTTTCCCCCATTTCTGCGTTATCGTATGTTTCTTAGCCTATTTATTGTTGTTATGTTCGGTTGGTTCGGGTTCGGAGTGGTCGTGGTGAGAACTGGGACACTTAGACTCTTAATTGGCTTAATAGTTGAAAAATTCAACTACGAGTTGACTTAATGGTAAACGACCTCGGAATGCGGATTTTATTGCTCGGGTAGCTTCTTTAGGTGATTTGGGACTTAGGAGCGTGTTCGGAATGAAGTTTTACGTCCGGTTTAGAGTTAGGCTTGAACTGGCGAAAGATAGGTTTTGGAAATTTTTGGTCGGCATTGGAAAATAGGCTATCGAGGTCGGAATGGAATTCCAGAAGTTGGAGCAGGTTCGTAATGTCATTTTGGATATATGTGCAAAATTTTATGTCAATCGGATGTGTTTTGGTTGGTTTATCATTGGCAAAATTTAGATGTTTTAAAGTTCATAGGTTTGAATTTGATGTAATTTTGGTGTTTCGAAGGCTCAACTAAGTCTGAATGATGCTACGAGGTGTGTTGGTATGTTTTGTTGGGGACTCGAGGGGCTCGGGATTGATTTCTGATGGATTAGCAGAGGTTTGAACTTAGGAAAATTGTAGCAAAATAACTGCTGGTGTTAATATTCTGGTATGGCCGCACCTGCAGATGGGTAGCCGCAGGTGCGAAGGACCTTGCGCAAATGCAAAGATAGGCTAGGCAAGAGGGATCCTCCGGCGCGAAGAATGGGACGCACCTACGAAGCGGCAGGCGCGGAAAGGGTGTCGTAGAGGCGAAATTTGGACTGTTAGTGGGATTTTGCAGGTGTGCAACTGGGACCGGATGTGTGGGCCGCAGGTGCGAGGAATTTGTCCGCAGATGCGGATTAACTGGGCAGAACAATATAAATAGGTGCCTCCGCGAATATTTTGGCATTTCATCCATTGTTGCATGTGGATTGAGCTGGGTTGAGAGAAAATTGAAGGGAAAGTAGAAGTTCTTCAGTGGAGGTAAGTTCCCAGAACATAAAACTCGTTTTTATGTCATTTTGTGCCGGATTAGGATTGAAACTTGAGGAAATTGAAGTAGAAAAGTTGGGAAAAATATGAGGAAGTTTGGAAAATTCTTTTGGCGATTTGAGTAGGCAATTGTGGTCCGATTTTAGTGTTCTTGGTATGTAAAGAATCGTGGGAGGACGAGGACTCAAGTGATGTAAATTTTATCAAATTTGGAGACGTGGGCCCGGGGCTCGGGTTTGGCCGAATTTAGAGAATTTTGTATAAATTGATATTTTTCGATTAGGTTTTGTTCCTTTAGCGTATATTGATGATGTTAATCTGGTTTTGGTTAGATTCGGAGCTATAGGGAGCCAATTTGAGGGGCAAGAGCATCGCGGATTAGTATTGTGGCCTGGTAGAGGTAAGTAATGGTTATAAATCTTGTCCTGAGGGTATGAAACCCCGGACATCATATTTCTTACTGTTTTTAGAATTGCGCACATATCAGGTGATGAGTATGTGGCGCGCACTGATTTTTTGATTGGACTTGGTCCTCTCCGCGACAACTATTGAGTTGCGTATTTTACTCTAAATCACATGTTAAAATTGTGTTCTAAAGACTATTGCTATATTTGGGCTATAAGCTATGTTTGGGGCCTCGTGTCGACTTCTTTAGACCCTTGGGGGCTTTTTACTGCTATTTACTCACTGTTGATTTATGATTTACGCTCAGTCATATAGTGCTTAATTGTTTTTTTTCAAAACTCAGCCTTATTTACACTATTCGAGATATAAAATGATGTTTTGGGTCGAGTACCTCGTTTTACTGATACACCTGAGGGGCTTTTGAGAGGTTCTGACTGAGTGAGGCCGAGGGCCTGATTGTGAGGATATGATATGCCACGAGGTGGCTTGATATTAGCGCTTGGGCTGAAGGAGCCTCTCCGAAGTCTGTACACACCCCCAGTGAGCACAGGTACGTACTAAGTGCGAGTGCTGAGTGCCGAGTGTCGAGTGATGAGTGATGAGTGATTGGGAGGCATGAGTGACAATGAGGTTGCCCGAGGGGCTGATACTGAGTGGCTATGAGGTGCTGAGTGATGTTGGCGATTTATGATTCATGTTTTCTCCCGAGGGGCTACTTATGATTTGTTTCATTTTACACTAAATCCTTCGATTATTTTTTTATTTCTGAAATTGTTGGAAAACACACTTTTCAAAGGATTTCTCTTAAGTTGGTTTTAAGGCATGATGATTTCATATATCTATGTATATACTATTGGAAAGAAAGGTTGTGCATATTGTGAACTGATGATATTTATTTTTATGTGTTTCTAGCCGCTTAGACTTGATTTATTTTCATTACTACTGAGTTGGCGTACTCACATTACTCCCTGCACTCATGTGTGCAAATTCATGTGCTGATATTGAGTGTTAGCCATCTATTCCGTGCAGAGCCGGAGTTCGGGATATACAGGTAGTTGTCCAGCATCCGCAACATCTCTGTTTTCCCTTCTTTTGTTGTATGTAGTTATTCGTTTGGAGGTTTTGTAATATAATAGTAAACTTGTTCGTATATTTCTTATATTCTCATGACATGTTGACTCCGGATTTTGGGGATTGTTTAGACTATTTAGCTGTTTATTTTTCCTAATGAATTCAGTAGTTCTATATACTTTATAAAATGTTTGAAAATGGTTGGGATTTTTTAGAAAGGAACTGTAATTAGGTGATTATTGGCTAGCCTAGTTCCACGATAGGCGCCATCACGACCGATTTAGAATTTGGGGTCGTGACAAGTTGGTATCAGAGTCTAGGTTGCATAAGACTCAACAGTCATGAGCAGGTTTAGTAGAGTCTTGCGGATCGGTACGGAGACGTCTATACTTATCTACGAGAGGTTGCGGAACCCTTAGGAATAATATCATTTTCTTGAGTTCTGCCGTGCCACTTTGTTGATTCTGGAAATCTAAACTTCTGTAGTTTCATTCTCTCACAAATGGTGAGGACTCGCTCTACCGATCAGGGTGATCAGCCACCAGCTAGACCAACGAAGGGTCGAGGCCGTGGTAGAGGTAGGGGCCAGCTGGTGCAGTAGGAAGGGTAGTGCCAGTTGATCCCCCTACTATTCAGCATCAGATTCTCGCCACAGGTACTCCAGCGGGACAGGCTTAGGCATCAGTAGTGCCTATTGTTATTCCGGGTCTTCAGGAGATCTTGGCTCAGATCATGACTGTGTGTACCACCCTTACTCAGGCAGTTGCTGCAACTTCTCAGAATGGGGGAGGCAGTCAGACTCCACTTTCCTGGACAACTGAACAGGGTACTCAGGGCCATCAGAAACCGGGGGCGGTTCCAGTCCAGCTGGTTGCTCCAATTCGGGACTTCGTGGTTCCGGCTATGCCAGAGGACGAGCAGCGTAGACTGGAGAGGTTTAGTAGACTACAGCCTCCGACATTAGGTGGTGCTGAGGGCGAGGATGCCCAGGGTTTNGATTGAGAAAGCGGCGGTTCCAGTCCAGCTGGTTGCTCCAATTCGGGACTTCGTGGTTCCGGCTATGCCAGAGGACGAGCAGCGTAGACTGGAGAGGTTTAGTAGACTACAGCCTCCGACATTAGGTGGTGCTGAGGGCGAGGATGCCCAGGGTTTTCTGGATAAGTGTCAAAGGACGCTGCATACTGTTGGGATTTTGGAGACCAGTGAGGTCTCATTTGCTAGATTTCAGTTTTCTGGTGCTGCTTTCAATTGGTGGGAGTCTTTTGAGAGGCGTAGGCATGTTGGTTCAGCACCCCTCACTTGGCAGCAGTTTTCCACTATCTTCTTGGAGAAGTATGTACATCAGTCTCACAGGGAGGAGCAGCGCAGACTTTTTGAGCAGCTGCACCAGGGGGAGCTATCAGTGATGCAGTATGAGATGCGCTTCTCGGAGTTGGCTCTTCATGCTACTAAGTTGGTCCCTTTTGATAGGTAGAGTGTTAGGAGGTTCGTAGATGGCCTCACTTATCAGCTCCACCTATTTATAACCCGGGAGAGAGTATCAGATGCTACATTCGAGCAGGTTGTTGATATTGCTCGAGATATTGAGTCAGTTTGCCGCCAGGAGCGGGAGGAGAGGGAGGCCAAGAGGCTTCATGGATCGGGCAGTTCTAGTGGTGCTCTTTCCAAGGGGTAGTTTCAGCATGGTAGAGGTCGTTCATTCCGTGCAGCTTATAGCGGTGCATCTTCGCGGCATGGTCCCCGTGGTTCTCAGTCAGGCCGTACTTCATTCGGTGCCCTCCCAGATCAGAGTGCAGCTCGAGCACCACCAGTTCAGAGTCCTTATATGCATGAGTCTTCCAGTGGCCATTATGGTGCCAAGGGTTTCTATCAGTCCTCGCCTCCAGCTCTAGGAGTTGTTTTGAGTGTGTAGAGTTTGGGAACATGTGGAGGCAGTGTCCCCGTCATCCCGGTGGTTCTTCTTAGCAGAGGGGCCAGCCCTCGACTTCATCTTCTTAGTCTGTCAGCTAGAGGCCGCCCTAGAGGGGGAGGTCGAGCAGGTGGAGGTCAGGCCCTTATGTATGCATTTCTAGCCAGGCCAGATGCTATGGCCTCCGATGCAGTGATCACAGGTATTGTCTCAGTCTGTTGCCGAGATGCTTTGGCTTTATTTGACCCTGGTTCTACATATTCCTATGTTTCTTCATATTTTGCCCATTTTCTGGATATGCCCCGTGAGTCTTTAGTTACCTCTGTTCATGTGTCGACTCCGGTGGGCGATAATGTTGTTGTGGACCGTGTGTATCGGTCATGTGTGATATCTATTAGGGGTATGGAGACCTGAGTGAAACTACTATCACTTTACATGGTCGATTTTGATGTAATATTGGGCATGGATTGGTTATCTCTGTTCATGTTGTTTTTGATTGTCACGCTAAGACCGTGACCTTAGCTATGCCCGGATGTCCGAGGGTTGAGTGGAGAGATTCTTCTAATTATGTGCCTAGCAGGGTGATTTCCTACCTGAAGGCTCAGCGTATGATGGAGAAGGGGTGTTTATCTTATCTGGATTTTGTGAGGGATGTCAGTGGTGAGACTCCCGCTATTGATTCGGTTCCTATGGCCCGTGACTTTTCGGACGTGTTTCTTGCAGACCTGCCGGGCATGCCACCTGACAGGGACATTGATTTTGGTATTGACCTGGGGCCAGGCACCCAGCCTATTTCTATTCCACCTTATCGTATGGCACCAGCGGAGCTAAAAGAATTAAAGGAGCAGCGTCATGAACTTCTAGATAAGGGGTTCATTCGGACTAGTGTGCCAACTGGAGTGAACCGGTGTTGTTCGTGAAGAAGAATGATGGTTCTATGCGTATGTGTATTGATTATCGGCAGCTGAATAGAGTTACAGTGAAGAACCGGTATCCCTTGCCTCGTATACATGAATTGTTTGATCGGTTGCAGGGTGACAGGGTATTTTCCAAGATTGACTTGTGTTCCGGTTATCATCAGTTGAAGATTCGGGGGCGAGACATCCCGAAGACTACTTTCAGGACTAGATATGGTAATTATGAGTTTCTGGTTATGTCTTTCGGGCTGACCGATGCCCTAGCAGCCTTTATGCACCTGATGCACAATGTATTCAGGCCTTATCTGGATTCTTTCATCATCGTTTTTATTGACGGTATCTTGGTGTATTCCCGATCTCGGGAGGATCATGAGCAGCATTTGAGAGTTGTGCTTCAGACCTTGAGGGAGAAGAAATTGTATGCAAAATTTTTGAAGTGTGAGTTCTGGCTTGATTCAGTAGCGTTCTTGGGGAACGTGGTGTTCAGTGAGGGTATTCAGGTTGATCCGAAGAAGATAGAGATTGTGCAGAGCTGGCCTAGACCGTCATCAGCGACCGAGATTCGCAGTTTCCTTGGTTTGGCAGGGTACTCCGTCGTTTCGCAGTTTCCAAGGAAAAGATTATTTCGCGATTATAATGATTGTACTATTTCAAACAAGGGATAAGTAAATTCGTGGAGGTGAGATGGTGAGGGAATCAAAGAAAATGAATTTCGTCAAAATTTGACACTTTGGGGTAAAATACGCTCTAAGCTATAATACCCCGTATTCATGGACTAGTGCCATACAAGGTACCACGTGACCATAATAGTAAGGTGTATAAAGTATATTAAAAATGAGTAGCATTCTAGGTAATTTGAGACAATTTTTAATTATGTAGGTAATTGGTTAATTATTGGATAATGGATATTACCTAATTATTAGGGGTATATATGATGATGACTAAGTGGCATGGGTCGCAGCCCCTCCATCAAAATAGGTGACCAATGTTACTAATTGAAAGGTGGCATCTTGTGTAGTTCCGTGTAAGACATTTGGTGTTGGGCTTCATTGGAGTTAAAACAAAATAAGATTTTGCTAATTTAACAATTTTCAAACCATGTTTCCTTTCAACCATTTCAAACACATGTTACATCAAATTAGCAAGCTTTCCAACAGAATTTCTTCCAACATTTTCCTAATTCAACAATTTCATACAAATGCTACATCAATCAAGCAAGTTTTCTAACAAAATTTCCCTCAACAAAACAATTCCAACGAGAATTGTTAAAACCATAGCAACATAAAATTTTGTGGTTCTAAAGAAGTACGGTGTAACTTTTTTTCCAAGGATATCATATGGATTTTTCCCCTACTCCAGGTATGTTAAGGCTAAGATCTTCCTTTATTTTGGAATGATCTCGTAATTTACATATGTTTGGTAACGAGGCATAAAGAAAAGTTATCAAAAGCTGATAAGTCGACATTTCTATCGTTGTCCATTAGTTCTCTCGATAATCAAAATGATAAATGTTAGAGGAAATATGCAGTACTTTGACAGTGGCTTCACTTCATAAAGTAAATGTTTGAATTAGAAATAAAAACACCTTCCTTTTAAAATCTCAAGTTTAATGTTCTTTGTGTGATTCATTCTTCCATGCAGAAGATTTGATAAGGATGAAGTAGGAGGATTAAAACTACCTCTATAAGATAATCTAAATATTTCTCCTATCAAGAACAAATATTAAGGTTTTTAATCCAACTTGGATACAAGTTAGGTGTTTGGCCTATCTCATTTACTTTTGGCATAGTTCCTCCCGAATTTACGTATATTTTCCTAGTCTCGCAAGTAACAATATTTTCGTTATCGGGACTTCATATTCATTTGAGTATTTCCTTCATCCAGTCAAGAGAGCAGAGAGTCTATATATAGAGTATTACATTATTTTCATTACCATCGAGCTATAATCGATGGGCAGTCCCCTATTGGGAAATCTCTGATCAGATGGTAAGTTATATACCGAGCCTACTATGGCCGAGCGCCTCTAAGCGAGCCCAGTTGGTCGAGATACAAAGCCTAGTATGGCTAAGCACATATGAGCGAGCCTACTATGGCAGAGCAGTTATATATATATATATATATATATATATATACTGAGCCTTATAGGGCCGGACAACTATTTTACTTACTATATTGAGAGAGTTGAGTCAGTATCAACAGGTAAGTATATCTTCAGATTATCTTTGACTTCCAGCTACTTGTAGATATTATATTATCAGTTCAGTTTCAGCTTTCACTATATTGCCTTACATACTCGATACCTTAATTCGTACTAACGTCCCTTTTCTAGGGGTGCTGCATTTCATGCGTGCAACTTCAGACAGACAAACGGGTAGACCTCCTCATTAAGTATTGCCCGAATTCAGCTTGATCGGTAAGCTCCATGCCTTTCGGAATTACCAGGTCTAGAGCCTTATTTACATATATATATATATATATATGTGTATATATATATATATATATATATATATATGTGTATATATATATATATATATATATGTGTGTGTATATATATATATAGATATATATTATGAGTAGTTCGGGGAATTATTCTGTTCACAGTGTATCCATCAGTAAAGGCTTGTAGACATATCCTGTCGGTTAGTTCAGTATGTTGGGCTTGTAGGCCCTGTACGTATATTTTGATGGCTTGTCAGTTGTAGTAATTATGACGTCCTTTCCGGCCCATCTTTATGCAAACATTAGTCAGTGTTAGTCTCCATTTAGTTTTATATTTTTCATCGCACATTATCAAAGAATAGGTAGGCACTAGGTGCCGGTCTCGCCCCCAGGCTCGGGGTGTGACACCTAATTCTACCGTGGGACTCCAAATTACATTCTCCCCTCTTAAACAAAGGTTCGTGCTCGAACTAGTCTAGAAACATACCTGGAGTCTCAAATATATGTGGATATCTGCTCCTCATCTCCCGCTCGATCTCCTAGATGGCCTCTTCCACAGGCTGCCCTCTCTACTGCACCTTTGCCGAAGTTATGTCCTTTGACCTCAACCTTCGAACCTGCCGATCCAAAATAAACACCGGTTCCACATCATAGGTCCTATCACCCTCCAACTGAATCGTGCTGAAGTCCAATATATGGGACGTAACATACTTCCGAAGCATGGAAACATGGAATAACGGATGCACACTCGACAAACTGGGTGGCAAAGAAAGCTCATAGGCCACCTCCCCTATCCTCTGAAGCACCTCAAAAGGCCCAACGAACCGGGGGCTCAACTTGCCCCTCTTCCCAAACCTCATAACACCCTTCATGGGTGATACCTTGAGCAAAACCTTCTCCCCTACCATGAAAGATACATGACGGACCTTCCTGTCCGCATAGCTCTTCTGCCTAGACTGCACCACGCGAAACCGCTCCTGAATAAATTTGACCTTATCTAAAGCATCCTACACCAAGACTGTACCCAAAACCCTAGCCTCGCCTGGCTCAAATCAACCTACAGAAGATCTACATCGTCTCCTATTAAAATCCTTATACAGAGCCATCTTAACACTGATAACTGTTTTCGTAAGAATACTCTGCGAGCGGTAGAAACTGGTCCCATTAACCCCCGAAATCAATGACACAAGCGCGCAACATGTACTCAAAAATCTGAATAGTGTGCTCTGACTACCCGTCTGTCTGAGGGTGAAAAGTTTTGCTCAACTCAGCATGAGTACCCAACTCTCGCTGCACGGCCCTCCAAAATTGCGTTGTGAATTGAGTACCTCTATCAGAAATGATGGAAACAGGGACACCATGAAGACGAATAATCTCTCGAATGTAAATCTCAGCTAGTCTCTCTGAAGCGTAATAGGACAAACATGAATGAAGTGCACGGACTTCGTCAGTAAATCCACAATAACCCATCTAGCATTGAACTTCCTCGAAGTCCGTGGGAGTCCAACTACAAAGTCCATGATGATCCTCTCCCACTTCCACTCTGGAAAATCTATTCTTTGAAGCAAGCCACCCGGTCTCTGAAGCTCATACTTAACCTGCTCATAGTTGATCCACTTCCACTTCCATTTATCGCACATGCGATCCCGCAGGTTCGAATATTCCTCCAAATTTATGACTCCTCTCTTCTCCCTCATTTTTCGCAACTACGGCTGCCCCAACGGATATGTGACCTCGCACCTGCGGTCCCCACTTCGCAGGTGCGGAAACATCAGAAGCAACAACCTCAGCTACCTTATTCCATTTCCAAAGTTTATGCTAACCGTCTGAAATCATCCAAGGCCCTCGGGACCTCAACCAATAACACCAAAAAGTCACATATCAACATACGAACTTAATCGAGCCTTCGGAAAACTCTAAACAACATCAAAACACCGAATTACCGTCGGATTCAAGCCTTAGAACTTCTAAATGTCCAAATTCCGCAAACGATGCCAAACCCTATCAATTCACTTCCGAATGACATGAAAGTTTTCACACACGTCACAAATTACACCACGAACTGCTCCAACTTCTGGTATTTCACTCCGTTCCCGATATCAACAATTCCACTACCTACCAGAATCACCGAATTTCCAACTTTCACCAATTCAAGCCTAATTCTACCATGGTCCTCCAAATTACATTCTGAGCGCGCTCTTAAGTACAAAATCACCTAACAAACCTAACAGAACCATAAAAATTCAAATCTGAGACCGTTTAGTCATAAGTCAACCTCCGGTTTACTTTTCCAACTTAACCTTCTAAAATAGAGACTATGTGTCCCATTCCACTCTAAAACCACTCCAGACTCAAACAAACCAACCCAATACAACAAAATGAAGCTGAATAACATATGAAGAAGCAGAAATGGGGAAAACGAGGTTATCACTCTCGTAAAGATCGGCCGGGTCGTTACATCTTCCCCCTCTTAAACAAACGTTTTCCTCGAACTAGTCTAGAAACATACCTGGAGTCTCAAATATGTGTGGATATATTCTCCGCATCTCCCCGCTCGGTTTCTCAGGTGGCCTCCTCCACAGGGTGCCCCCTCCACTGTACCTTTATCGAAGTTATGTCCTTTGACCTTAACCTTCGAACATGCCGATCCAAAATAGCCACCGGCTCCACATCATAAGTCATATCACCCTCAAACTGAACCGTGTTGAAGTCCAATATATGGGACGTAACATACTTCTGAATCATGGTAACGTGGAATACCGGATGCACACTCGACAAACTGGATGGCAAAGCAAGCTCATAGGCCACCTCCCCTATCCTCTGAAGCACCTCAAAAGGCCCAACGAACTTGGGGCTCAACTTGCCCCTCTTCCCAAACCTCATAACACCCTTCATGGGTGCTACCTTCAGCAAAACCTTCTCCCCTACCATGAAAGATACATGACGGGCCTTCCTGTCAGCATAGCTCTTCTGCCTAGACTGCACCGCGCGAAACCGCTCCTGAATAAATTTCACCTTATCTAAAACATCCTACACCAAGACTGTACCTAAAACCCTAGCCTCGCATGGCTCAAACCGACCTATAGAAGATCTACATCGTCTCCTATATAAATCCTTATACGGAGCCATCTGAACACTCGACTGATAACTATTTTCGTAAGAAAACTCTGCGAGCGGTAGAAACTGGTCCCATGAACCCCCGAAATCAATGACACAAGCGCACAACATGTCCTCTAAAATCTAAATAGTGTGCTCTGACTACCCGTCTGTTTGAGGGTGAAAAGTTGTGCTCAACTCAGCATGAGTACCCAACTCTCGCTGCACGGCCCTCCAAAATTGCATTGTGAATTGAGTACCTCTATCAGAAATTATTGAAACAGGGACACCATGCAGGCGAATAATCTCTCGAATGTAAATCTCAGCTAGTCGCTCTAAAGCGTAATAGGACAAACATGAATGAAGTGCGCGGACTTGGTCAACAAATCCACAATAACCCATATAGCATTGAACTTCCTCGAAGTCCGTGGGAGTCCAACTACAAATTCCATGATGATCCGCTCCCACTTCCACTCCGGAAAATCTAGTCTTGGAAGCAAGCCACCCGGTCTCTGAAGATCATACTTAACCTGCTCACAGTTGAGCCACTTCCACTTCGATTTCTCGCACATGCGATCCCGCACGTTCGAATATTCCTCCAAATTTATGACTCCTCTCTTGTCCCTCCTATTCTGCAACTACGGCCGCCCCAACGGATATATGACCTCGCACCTGCGGTCCCCACTTCGCAGGTGCGGAAACATCAGAAGCAACAACCTCACCTACCTTATTCCATTTCCAAAGTTTACGCTAACCGTCTGAAATCATCCAAGGCCCTCGGGACCTCAACCAATAACACCAACAAGTCACATATCAACATACGAACTTAATCGAGCCTTCGGAAAACTCAAAACAACATCAAAACACCGAATTACCGTCGGATTCAAGCCTTAGAACTTCTAAACGTCCAAATTCCGCAAACGATGCCAAAACCTATCAATTCACTTCCGAATGACATGAAAGTTTTCACACACGTCACAAATTACACCACGAACCTGCTCAAACTTCTGGAATTTCACTCCGTCCCCGATATCAACAATTCCACTACCTACCAGAATCACCGAATTTCCAACTTTCACCAATTCAAACCTAATTCTACCATGGGCCTCCAAATTACATTCTAAACGCGCTCCTAAGTCCAAAATCACCTAACAAACCTAACAGAACCATAAAAATTGAAATCCGAGACCGTTTAGTTAGAAGTCAACCTCCGGTTGACTTTTCCAACTTAACCTTCTAAAATAGAGACTATGTGTCTCATTCCACTCTAAAACCACTCCAGACTCAAACAAACCAACCCAATACAACAAAATGAAGCTGAATAACATATGAAGAAGCTGAAATGGGGAAAACGGGGCTATCACTCTCGTAAAGACCGGCCGGTTCGTTACATCTTCCCCCTCTTAAACAAACGTTTTCCTCGAACTAGTCTAGAAACATACCTGGAGTCTCAGATATGTGTGGATATCTTCTCCGCATCACCCCGCTCGATTTCTCAGGTGGCTTCCTCCACAGGGTGCCCTCTCCACTGTACCTTTATCGAAGTTATGTCCTTTGACCTTAACCTTCGAACCTGCCGATCCAAAATAGCCACCGGCTCCACATCATAAGTCATATCACCCCCCAACTGAACCGTGCTGAAGTCCAATACATGGGACGGATCGCCAACATACCTCCGAAGCATGGAAACATGGAATAACGGATGCACACTCGACAAAACTAGGTGGCAAAGCAAGCTCATAAGCCACCTCCCCTATCCTCTGAAGCACCTCAAAAGGCCTAATGAACCGGGGGCTCAACTTCCCTCTCTTCCCAAAACTCATAACACCCTTCGTGGGTGATCCTTTAGCAAAACCTTCTCCCCTTCCATAAAAGATACATCACGGACCTTCCTGTCCGCATAGCTCTTCTGCCTAAACTGCACCGTGCGAAGCCGCTCCTGAATCACTTTCACCGTATCTAAAGCATCCTGCACTCGGCTGATAACTGTTGTTATAAGAAAACTCTGTGAGCGGTAAAAAGTTGTCCCATGAACCCCCAAAATCAATGACACAAGAGCACATCATGTCCTCTAAAATCTGAATAGTGCGCTCAGACTGCTCGTCTGTCTAAGGGAGAAATGATGTGCTCAACTCAACATGAGTACCCAACTCTCGGTGCACGGCCCTCCAAAACTGCAATGTGAATTGAGTACCTCTGTAAGAAATTATGGAAGCTGGGACACCATGCAGACGAATAATCTCTCGAATATAAATCACAGCTAGCCGCACTGAAGTGTATTAGTACCAACCGGAATGAAGTGTGCGGACTTGGTCAGCCAATCCATAATGACCCATATAGCATCGAACTTCCTCAAAGTCCATGGTAGTCCAACTACAAAGTCCATGATGATCCTCTCCCACTTCCACTCCGGAATATCTAGTCTCTGAAGCAAGCCACACGGTCTCTGATGCTCATACTTAACCTGCTGACAGTTGAGACACCAAGCTACAAATCTAACAATATCCTTCTTTATCTGCCTCCAGTAATAGTGATGTCTCAAATCCTGCTACATATTCGCGGCACCCGGATGGATGGAATACCGCGAGTTGTGGGCCTCCTCAAGAATCAACTCCCGAAGCCCATATACATTAGGCACACATATACGGCCCTGCATCCTCATCACACCGTCATCACCAATAGTCACATCCCTAGCATCACCTCGCCGGACCCTATCCTGAAGAACGAGAAAGTATGGGTCATCATACCAACGCTCCCTGATACGGTCATAAAGTGAAGACCCAGAGACCACGCAAGCCAACATCCGACTAGGCTAAAAAATATCCAATCTCACAAGCTGGCTCGCTAAGGCTTGAACATACAGTGCTAACGGTCTCTCTACTGCTGGAAGATATGCTAAACTCCCTAAGCTCTCTGCCTGATGACTCCACAAATCGACCACCACAATCGACTTCTCCGGATGGTATAGAATAGTGATATCATAGTCCTTTCGAAGCTCCAACCATCTCCGCTGACGCAAAATTAAGATTCTTCATCTTAAATAGATGTTGCAGAATCCGGTGATCATTATAAATCTCACAATGAACCCCATACAAATAATGACGCCAGATCTTCAAAGCGTGAACAATGGCCGCTAACTCAAGATCATGCACCGGATAATTCTTCTCTTGGACCTTTAATTGGCACGAAGTGTAGGCAGTCACCTTACCCTCCTGCAACAAGACACAACCAATGCCTATCCTTGAGGCATTACAATATACGGTATAAGAACCTGAAGCTGGTGGCAGAACTAACACTGGAGTTGTGGTCAAATCAATCTTAAGCTTCTGAAAGCTCTCCTGAAACTCGTCCGACTACCTAAATGGAGCGCCCTTCTAGGTCAATTTGGTGAAGGGTGAAGCAATAGATCAAAATCCCTCCATAAAGCGACAGTAATAACCTGCAAACCAAGGAAGCTCCTAATCTCTGTAGCTGAGGATGGTCTGGGCCAACTCTGCACCGCTTCTATCTTCTTCAGATCCACCGGAACACCCTCCCTGGACACCACGTGACCCAAGAATGCAACCGATCCAAGACAAAACTCACACTTGGAGAACTTTTCATAAAGATTCTCCTCCCTCAATCTCTGTAATACAATCCTCAAATGCTGAGTATGCTCCTTCTGGCTACTAGAGTACAACAGGATGTCATCAATGAACACAATAATGAAGGAGCCAAATATGGCAGGAACACAATATTCATCAAATGCATAAATGCTCCTGGGCATTGGTCAAACCAAAAGACATCACCAAGAACTCATAATGGCCACAACGGGTCCTGAAAGTCATCTTAGGAATATCCGAATCCTGAATCTTCAGCTGATGATACCCGGACCTCAAATCAATCTTAGAGAACACCCTCGCTCCCTGAAGCTGGTAAAATAAGTCATCAATGCGAGGCAAAGGATACTTGTTCTTGACCGTGACCTTGTTCAACTGCCTGTAATCAATGCACATTCTCATGGAACAATCTCTCTTCTTCACAAATAGAACCTGTGCAACCCACACATTAGGCCGAATAAACCCCTTATCAAGGAGTTCCTGAAGCTTCCCCTTCAATTCCTTCAACTCTGCCGGTGCCATACGATACAGTGGAATAGAAATGGGCTGAGGGTCCGGCACCAAATCAATACCAAAATCAATATCCCTGTCCGAAGGCATGCCCGGCCGGTCTGCAGGAAATACATCCAGGAAATCTCTCACCACCGTAATTGAATCGATACTAGGAGTCTCTGCATTGAAATCCATCAATAAGGCCAAATAAGAAAGACAACCCTTCCAAACCATCTGGTGGGCCTTCAAGTATGAAATCACCTTGCTGGGAACATAATCCAATGAACCTCACCACGCAATCCATGGCATCCCACACATAGCCAACATCACCATCATAGAGTGACAGTCCAAAATAGCATGACACGGAGACAACCAATCCATTCCAAATATCACATCAAAATAAAACATACTAAGAAGAAAAAGGTCCACAATAATAGTATCGCCCATAGGAGTAGATACATGAGCAGATGAAACAAGAGGCTCGAGGGGCGTATACAAATAACGAGTAAAATATGATAACACATATGAAAAGGTGGAACCAGGATAAAAAAATACAGAGGCATCCCTGTGGAAAACTGAGATAATACCTGTGATCACAACATCTGAAACAATGGCATCCGTCCTGGCAGGGAGTGCATAGAAACGGGCCTGATCGCCACCCGATCGGCCTCCCCCTCTAAGGCGACCCCTAGCTGAATGACCTACATCCCGAGCTGGACGGGCGGGAGGGGAAGTAACTGGTGCTGAAGCTGAAGGATGACTCCTCTGCTGGGATGAACCTCCCGTAAGGTGGGGACAAAATCTCTTGATATGACCCAAATCTCCACACTCAAAGCAACCTCTCCTGGTAAATGGCAATGAGGGCTGAAGGGATCTCCCAGCACCAGGATACCCACTAGAAGAACCAGGCTTAGATGACCCCTGAGCTGATGGTGCATGAGTCGAACTCTGAGCTGGAAGAGCACTGAGGGATGAATGGCCCTGATGGGAACTGTGAGGGTCATGGCCAGATGATCCACCACGGTGACCTGGACGGGCTGACTGAGCATGTCTGAATGGACGGCCTCTGCCTTGCTGGAACTGACCTCCAGAAGGAACACCACCAAAACTACCAGATCCCTAAGGCCTATTGGCCTCCCTCTCAACTTGCTCCTGGCGGTGAACTAGGTCAAATGAAAGGATGGATGATCTGGAGCAGGGTTTAATGGAGTTAGAGGGGAAGATGAGGAAAAGAGTCACATACTGCCAGAATGCCGAGGGTAACGAAAAAGGGCATTTAATAAGGGCATACCTACTACTGGACATGCGCGACCTGGGGAACCTGATCAATGGAGCCAAGAAAGCCAAACCTGGAGAAGGTCCCTCTGGGACCAAGTAGATTATGTTTATTTGTTTTAGAATTACTTTTCGAAGGTAATAAGGCAAAGACCATTAGTGACCTATTTATTTATTGTCGTTTTAGATTCGTCTAATTTATCACGTTAATGAAATGAGGCAATTATTGGATTTAAATTTCCCCAAATCTACTTGTTGCTAGGCCAACCTCGGGCACAAAGAGGCTCCTAAATTAGGACGCGAATTTGCATTTCTGCAATATGTGTTTAAATACTGCAAATACTTTTCCAAAATTCTCACTGACTTGGCTACCTTTTTCTTTTTCTTTCTTTTTTGATTTTCCCAATCCCCAGTGTTGGTTCACACATACTGGCATCATCAGCATATCACACCAGATCCAGAGGCCCTCCACCTCCTCCTCCTCCTCTAGGTAATCCGAAAAGTAAGGGAAAGGATAATATTGATGATATGAGTGGTATGCGGAAAGAAAATACTGCGCACGTGGAGAATGTTGAAACTTTAGAAGGTCAGAGTACTCCAGCACAGAATGATTTGGTCCTCCGACTAGAGCAGAAAATATTAGAATTGCAAGGGGAACTTGAGTAGGTCCACAACTTGGCAAACCTCTCCTCACCCTAAACGTCCCAGATATCAACCAACCAAACACCCAAAACCCACTACCTCCTCAAAACATACCAAACCAACGTCAACAAAATCCTCCCGCACCCCATAAATATGCAACACCTCCCTAAAATCCTAATCCTTTACCCATACCTACACCCCCTCCACACCAGTATCTCCCGACTTAATATCCGCAAACCACTTATCACACTTCTCAGAATACCCCACAGCCTATCTCCGATCCTCAAAATTCAACCAATTATCAACAATACACCCAAACCCCCAGAATTCATCAAAACAACCCCATATATGTGGAAACCCTACCGTACTCCACTCAACCAATCTCATATACACCACAGTTCGTCGAGAAGGACATGCTCATTAAAAACATGGCAGAAGAGCTCAAGAAGCTCACAAGCCGAGTCTAGGGTGTTGAAGGAGGTAAAGGAATTGAAGATCTGAATTATAAGGACTTGTGAATTCAGCCAGACGCGGAACTATCTGAGGGTTACAAATCTCCTAAGTTCGAAATGTTTGATGGAACGGGCGAGCAAAAGGTAAATTTGAGAACTTACTGTGGCAAGATCGTAGGGGTTGTGAAGGACGAAAGGATTCGAATGAAGCTATTCATAAGAAGCCTCACTGGAGACGCCCTATCTTGGTACATAAGTCAAAATCCCAAGAAATGGGCTAATTGGGTAAGAATGACATCAGACTTCATGGATAGATTCAGATTCAATACAGAAAATGCACCAGATGTCTTCTACATACAGAATCTCAAGAAGAAGCCAACAGATACTTTTCGCAAGTATGATACTCGGTGGAGGTGAGAAGCAGCAAAAGTCAGGACGGCATTAGAAGAAGAGCAGATGAACAAATTCTTTGTCAGAGCTCAAGATCCACAATATTATGAGAGGTTAATGGTCATTGAGAATCACAAGTTCTCCGATATCATCAAGCTCGGAGAAAGGATTGAAGAAGGTATCAAAAGCAGAATGGTAACAAATTTGTAGGCACTGCAGGCGACGAACAAAGCTTTACAATTGGGAGGCATATCAAAGAAGAAACAAGTAGGAATAGTAATGGTAGCCCAAGGTCCAAAATCTCCATTCGTGTACCAAACACCTCCACTCACATACCAACCTTCACCTCCCAGATATCCTCAACCTGCCACCGCCTACCACACTTATAACACCCAACCAACCTACTATCATTCACCTCCAGCTAGTCTAAACTATCAAAATACTAGGACCAATTTTGATCGCAAACCACCCAGACAATACACCCTTATTGCTGAACCCATCGACCAGTTATATGAAAAATTGAAGGCCGCCGGATATGTCATCCCTATTCCCGCCATTTCCATGGAAAACTCCTCCCAGTGGGTTAACCCAAACAAAATATTTGCATACCATTCTGGCATGAAGGGACATACCATCGATGAATTCCACACTCTGAAAGACAGGATTCAGACTCTAATTGTGTCACGCCCCAACCTGGGGAGGCGTGGTTGGCACCCGGTTCTGCACTGGCCCGTACGAACCACTCTGTAACTCATTTATTTTCTTTGTAACTATCATGGGCCAACATGATCACAACTCATAATGTATAACTATTAGTGGACAACACTGTATCAACGAACCATGATTTTTAAAACAGAATACATGTGGGTCGCCAAGGCCTCTGACATACTGTAAAAATGAACCTCTGTCTACAAAGCCTCTAGGATTATTTGAAATCAAATGGTACAGGGTACCGGCCTACCCATATGTTTGTAGCAAAACTCTGACACGTTGACTCTTAGACTCAGTTGTACTCCGAATGAGGCGGAGTCTTACTGATCCTTCACTGAATGTCGATCTCGTATACTATGAGGTCTCGTCAAACCGGTTATCTATACCTACAGGCATGAATGCAACGTCCCCAACAAAAGTACGTCAGTACGAATAATGTACTGAGTATGTAAGGCAATATAATAAAAGCTGAAACTGAACTGATAATATAGTAGCTACAAGTAGCTGGAAGTCAAAGATAATCTGAAGGTATACTTACCTGATGATACTAACTCAACTCTCTCAATATAGTAAGTAAAATAGATGTCCGGCCCTATATATATATATATAGATATATAGATATGTATGTATGTATGTATATATATATATATACATATATAAAACTGCTCTGCCGTAGTAGGCTCGCTCATAGGCGCTCGGCCATACTAGGCTCTGTATCTCGACCAACTAGGCTAGCTCATAGGCGCTCGGCCAAAGTAGGCTCGGTATATAACTTACCATCTAATCGGAGGTTTCCCAATAGGGGCCTGCCCATCTATTATAGCTCGATGGTAATGAAAATACTTTAAAATTGTATATAGACTCTCTTACCTCTTGACTGGAAGACAAAATACTCAATTGAATATGAGTCCTGATAAGGAGAATACTGTAACTTACAAAACTAGAAAAATATACGTAAATTCCCGGAATATTAATTTTTCTTTATGCCTTTTTATCAAACTCTTGTAATTACGAGATCATTCCAAAATGAAACAAGGGATTAGCCTTAACATACCTAAACCGGTTCTCTTTTTGCAAAAACACGTAACGACGGATCGAAGTAGGGAAAAATCCGTATGATATTCTTGAGAATGATTGTGTCGGGCTTTTTTGAATTAGTACATGTTGGACCTTGTAGTATTTCATATAATTCATGTTTCGATATTGTAACAATTCAAAGAGCTTTCACGTTTGTGTAAAAATTCAAAGAGCTTTCACGTTTGGACATTGCAAAAATTCAGAGAGCTTTAACGTTTGGACATTGTAAAAATTCAGAGAGCTTTAACATTTGGACATTGTAAAAATTCAGAGAGTTTTCACGTTTGCTGAGTAAGGTTTTAGAATTTGATATAAGTATTTTGAGAATGGAAAGTTTGTTTTGTATTCAAGATCATTAGGAATTAATACATAAAGTTGAAGCTAAAATTCACGTCACTCTTCCCCTCTTTATCCAAAGTTTTTCACTTAATTTATTTAGGTAATATCCCGCTACCCGATAATTAATCAATTACCCGTATAATTAAGAACTGTCAAATTACATAAAATTATACTTACTTTTAATACACTTTATACATCCTGCTATAATGGTCATATGGCACCACATAAATACATAAACGATTATTTTTATTAAACATCCATGTAAAAATACGTATATTTTCTCAACTTATAATTTTCCCAATCTCATATAAAGAGTAAAAATTCTCGTACGCTTAATTCTTAAAATGGTAAAAAGAAAACTTTCTTTTCTTCTGAGAAAATAATTTCTGTCTTTACAATAAAGAAAATCTCATAAACTTTCTTATATTATGCATAAAATTTATCATATCCGAAAATAGTAATAATGATAACTATAAAAAATTATACCAATAAAACTTTTACTAAAATACTTCACTTAAAAGAAAATACCACACTTAACATAATATCTAACGGTATCAAGGTTGTAAACTTACAGGGTCTCACAATAATAATAATGTCTTAGACCTTCTATAACCTCCTAATAGATATAATCCCTTCGAAATCATGTGGATTTACTAATGCACATCCTTATGCTAAGGTACGGGATGTAACAGATTGATACCAAAGTCATATAAGCAAAGGAAGCCGCGCCCAAAGTCTGCAACCCTCTCTCGGACCATAGGGGTGTAGGAGTAAATGTGATAGAAATTTATGAAGAATGGGATCTTGACGGGTCAATTGGGCTTATTCGAGAAGGAGATGACCCTAAGAAACCTGCAGTCACACTCACTCCTATTGTGGTACAGGTACAACCACCAGTCGAAGTTGAGATAGGCGCATCAACTCCGTTTAAAATTGAAGTGAGAACACCTGCAGCTACACCTGCTCTATTTAAAGTAGAAGTAATCACACCTTCACTGTGATGGTAGCATCCACACCGCCCTTTAAATACAATGCCATACCTTGAGATTATGTTACCGAAGCTAGGAGGAAATGGGAGACAAAAATGGAAGAGTCTGGTGTTGCACAAGGGATGACCAGAACTGGAAGAATCTATACATCTGAGAATTTGAGAGGAACAATTAAGGAAGCCACTGCCAAAAAACCCATCATTGAAACCAGTCAGGATGATCTTTGGAGGAAGGTACAAGCAAGGGAATATTTTGTGGTAGACCATCTGAACAAAACTCCCGCCGAGATATCCATCCTATCACTATTGCAAAATTCTGAGGCGCATAGGTATTCTCTGATGAAGCGGTTTAATGAAGCGTACGTACCCAACAATATCACCAGTGGGTAAATGGCCAACATGGTGGGGCAAGTGCTGGAGAGCCACAAGATCACCTTTCACGATGATGAGTTGCCACCAGAGGGATTGAGCCACAACAGGGCACTGCACATCACAGTGCAATGCGGGGACAAGTTCATTGTTAGGGTTTTGATAGACGGAGGATCCAACCTCAACATATGTCCATTGACAACTATAAAAAGTTTGGGAAAAGATTTGCATGAAATACGAGTAGGGACCATGAATGTAAAGGCGTTCGATGGGACACAAAGATCCACAATCGGGAAAACCAATTTATGCTTGCAGATGGGTCCCACTTGGTTCGATGTTAAATTTCAGGCGCTAGACATATCCGCCTCCTATAATTTGCTGTTAGGACGACCTTGGATACATGCCGCGGGGGCTATTGCATCCACTTTTCACCAGGCTGTGAAATTTGAATGGAATCATCAAGAAGTAATCACTCATGGAGATGTGAGCAATCCCATTTATAACAATCAAATTATTCGGGTCATGGAAAATAGAAGGAAGTTGGGAGGAGAGATTTACCACTGCATCGAGCACGTCAATGCAATTGAGAAAGATAAATGGTGGATCAGCAAAATAGAAAGCATACTGACATGGCTGGGGTATGAACCCGGCAAAGGACTTGGGAAAAAACTCCAAGGCATTACCAAACTAATACAGCTGAAATGCCATGGTATAACTTTTGGGCTTGGATACCCGTATACCTGGCAAGAATATGATGATTGGTCGCCACCATGGCGTGGGAAGAAACTCCAAGGCATTACCAAGACAATACAGCTGGAACCTTGTTTGTTTTCTTAATGCAGTTCTGCGTGCAATTCTGTGTTCTAAACCTTATATCTTCGGAAATCAAAATGTTTTGAAATCTGCCCCCCTCCCC